>JANHGN010002108.1:80333-98532 GCA_024605025.1 Megaceryle maxima
ATAATTATATTAAAAATGTGATGAAAAAGAAAATAACAAAAAGAGATACTAAAACCAAGAATAACTAGTAATGCAAATAAAAAATAATTGCTCACCATCAACTTACCAGTGCCCAGCCTGTTCCCAAGCAGTGGCCTCCTGGACAGCTTTTGCCCTCATTTATATGAAGAGCATGATGTCATATGATGTGGAATATTCCCTTTGAGCCAGTCTGAGTCAGCTCTGCTGGCTGTGTCCTCTCCCAGCTTCTTGTGTACACCCAGCCTCCTTGCTGGCAGGGCAGAAGTCCTTGACTTAGTGCAAGCTGTGCTCAGCAGCAACTAAAATATCTGTGTTATTAACATTATTCTCACACTAAATCCAAAACACAATACTATAACAGCTACAAGGAAGAAAACCAACTCTATCCCAGCTGAAACCAGGACATTTGCAAATAGCTGTCACATAATACCTTTGATAGAATCTGTCAATTAGATATTTTTATAAATCATGGGCTGATTATGACTTTAACTACCAGTAAGTCATCCAGATCCCAGGTTTGTGTGTATATCGTAGTTATCAGGGACATCCACACAGAGATGGAGTATGTGACATAGGATTTACTGCTTCCTGCTGAAGCTTCATCAGGAAGATTTGTGGGATACCCTCAGGCATCACAAATAGAAGTATATGCTTATAATTAGACAAATGAATTCTGCCTTGTGGATGCTTGTTTAGGAAAAAATGAAAGAAAAAAAAAAGAGTTTTGGGACACTCCTTTACTCACTATCCCTTCTAGACTATTGGTATGAACCTCAAGGCCTTTCCAGTCATTAAGGGATGACCAAAATGCAAAAGTTCTATTTCAGAAGTCTCTTATTATACTGCCTGGTCTCCAGCAGTTATTCTTCAATGGTGCATTTCCCACCAGCCCTATACTGTATCTGCCACTCCTATGCAGATGGGCTGTAGAGCATCTGAAATGCCTCTAGACATTTATTCTGTGACACCACTACTACCCTTTTTCTGGACAGAAATCCTGCAAGTCTCAGACAAGACACAAAATTCTGAAGCCTTGCTTAACACTGGTCAGGAATAGATTTGTTGTATTATAAAAGCTGTTGAGATTGCAAAAAAACCCACCAAAGTTTCAGATTGTTTTCTAATACGTAAAGGAGAGAAGCATATTTTCCTCCAAGTGGCTGCTACTGCACTGACAAGCCCTAGATGAGTGCCTGTATCGTAAGTCTACTGACTACCATGGAAGAAGTGCAGAGGATAAACAAATTCTATGTCAAGACCTATTTCTATTAAATATAAGTTGCATTCAATTTCCCTATCTGTGGTAATGATTATGTACAGGCTTTTTGTGTGAAACAATCCCAGGAATAGAGACCTTTAGGCAGACTGCAATGATGGTGCCAGATCATTCATATTTGATATTCAAGAGGAGAAGCTTGAGTTTCTAGTATAAATCATGAACAGGTACTTGAACCACACTGTCTGCTATCTGAGGAGGGTGCCCTCAACACTGGTTATCTTAAGACAAAAACACCCTCTCTTTGTTTCTGTCCTGACCACTGGAAGCTGACAAAGCTTTCCTGTTGCAACTGGGACAGGAAAAGACTTCCCAAAGAATACCTGATTCTGATGAATCACCTACATGTTTTTTCTGGAAGTTTACCTAGTACCTTATCCTTGTATATCAAATGAGATAATTACCTTGGTAGGTTTCCTTGTTTCCTGTACTGCTATTTTCTGCTCCCACTAGGAGCAATAATAGGGATAACCAGTGACCACTGTCTCCTGGAGTTAAAAACTGCATTCTGAAATCTTAAAAATTCAGACTGTCACTAGGAAGTCTTGCTTGAAAAGTGTTTGCATCTTTCAGATTAGTATGGTCATTGGGCTAGTGAACATTTTATACGTTTGTTATTCTTGAGTTCTTTCAAAGTGAAATAAATTCATTGACACAGGAAAGCATTATATTTCAGTTCTATATTAGCTGTTTACCACCAAACAACACACAGTGGCCATAAAATTACCTTAACTTTACTCTTACAAGGTTAAATATTCCCCATTACCACACAACACCATTTTCTAACAGCATTCTTAAACTATCAAATAGATATTATTGATATGGAAATCACTGCACAGGTACAAAAATACATTAAATTAGAACACTTCAAATAACAGACAGAAGTGGGCTATTACAGTTTATATAAATATCTAGAGCCAAGGCACAAGAATAGAAAGAGATTCCTCAGGAAATATAAGCAAAGTTAAACCCATGTTTCTGTTTAGAAATTTCTTTTAGCTGTATACCTATGACTAGTTGCCCTGAGATAACTATTTTACAGTCACATTTGCATATCTTACATAAACATAGTTTGTTTCCCCTTTGCTTTGCAAGGAGCATGTCAGGACAATATTGGCAAAATGGCAGGAATGGTGATATCATATTTAATTACATTAGTAGATCTTAGATGTAAGATCAAAGGAAGTGCACAAGTAAAATCATTTGCTCTACAGTAGCAGCCTGATTTTACAGCAGAAGTAGCACAGACCAGACACAAAGTGATGTCAAAGACACAAACTGATTCAAATACACATATTTCTGAGAAATAATGGTTTACAGCTCTGATAAGCGTGGATGTTTTCATAGTAGCAGCCAGTAAGTAAAACAGTCTGAGACAGTAATGTAATTTAAAATTTATTATCTCCTTTGAAGAGTGCAGCTCAAAGCATGAAAGCTGTGTATCCCTATACGCCCACTGTTTCAATATGACATCCAGCTGGGCTAAGCTTTCTCTGAGTGAGCTGTCCTTATAATCCACTCAGATCAGTACAGTCATAAAACAAATGAGGATTATCAACATCTACTGCAAAATTATGCAGCTTCAGGATTATTTTTTTTCAAATACACATTCTGTTGGTTAAGTAGTAACTGTAGGACCCCCAGTATTTGAAACATAAGTATTTACTGCATTGTGTTGTTGTGATGACCTAGCAGTAAGGACCTTCTATCTAGATTCTGTCCTTGTGGAAGAAAAGAGGTGCATTGTGTGAGGGTATGTAGAGAGAAGGAAGAGATGTTACCAAAGTGTCCATAGCTTGAACAAAAGTCTCACACATCTCAGTAAAATCTCAAAGGCCATTTCCAGCAGCTTTTGCTCACACCATCAAAGCATAAGTAGGCCTTAGACTCTTCATGAATGAAAACCCAGTTCAGATCCCATTGGCTGCAATTATGCAAGCACAGGTGGCAATGCCAGATGCAAGCTCTTTAACTCTCTTGGCACTACAGCAGTAACCCCCTCCTTATGGGAAGAATTAGGAGTATCAGTATTTCCCAGACCAGCAAGCTGCCTTGTTCTTCTGTGTTGTACACTGTTAAGAAGATGGCTGCCTCAAATCTGCAGAGACAGTGCAGACCTCTGATTAGGGGTAATCTCTCACATCTGATGGCACTGATACATGAATTCTGGCCTGATGAACAGTTCCTAGCACATGAAGCTCTAAACTGCAATTCCTAAAATTACTTTAATAAGGAGGGAATTTGCATTTGGTTAATGAAAAAATATGCTTTCTGGGGTACAGGCAGACTTTAAAAAAGATGTGTTTGATTCCAGCCATTATTACAAAGAGGTAACTGTCCTCAACTGTCTTTGCAATTGCTTTGTGTACAGGAAGGAATTTAAACAGGGCAATACGCATCTTTATCTTCAGCACTATTTTGCTAGGAGAGGCTCCAGATAAACTGTTATCCTTGTTTTATTTAATGAAGCTTTGTACTACTTAAAACTCATTCTCGCTCAGTACATTTTGTATATATGTTATATACATATACATGGAAGAACAAACTAAAAAAAAGAATGTTGGAAGGTTAAAATTAAATAGAATTTCTAAGACCTGTTCCCTGATTGGCTGGTGATTTACTTTTGCAATTGTTGAACACCTGTAACAAAGCTGTGTGGCAAAACACTTTTACTAGAAAATTAATTAAAAAACTAAAAAATGAAAGAATTAGTTTTTAAAGGCATCTGCCTAAATATAAATGTGCTTTTCATTTCCTTCATCATATGTCTTAGTGCACTGGCTTAAACTGTCAAATTGAACAGATCTGTTGAATCACTGCTTTACCTTGATTTTTCCTGGTTGATAGATCATGTACTAAAATGAGCATGATATCCCTGGAAACTATATTTTAATCTCAGTGGTTTAGTAAATTATGTCCATCAGGCATCCAGACTTTTACCTGTTTAGATCTATAATACATTCCCATTAAAAGAGGTAGAAATATAATTATACTTACAAAAGCAATATCAGAATTCCACCACTTTCCTGATATTGTTCTTTTCCAGTATCATTCTTTCTCCTGTTTGCATGATACAAGGGTGGTTGAGCATATTTCACAGAATCACGCAAAATCACAGAATGTTAGGTGTTGGAAGGGACCTCTGAAGATCATTGAGTCCAACCCCCCTGCTGTTGCGGGACAAAACTAGGGCAGATCACACAGAAATGCATCCAGACAGGTCTTAAAGTAAAGAAGTTCCTCCTCATGGTGAGGTGGAACTTCCTGTACTCTAGCTTGGGTCTATTGTCCCTTGTCCTATCACAATGCACAAGTGAAAAGAGGTTGTCCCTGCCTTCTTGACACCCAGCCCTTATTTATTTGTAGACGTTAATTAGATCCCAAATGTCTGTAAATACATAAGGGCTGGGCATTCCTTGGTTACATCAACCAAAGAATACAATTTACAGACATTCACATTACAGGCATTACATTTCCATTATCCTCAGACCATTTCTATTTTTGGAAATGCCCATTGACCAGAGACTCTCTTTAGCCAGTATGCTCTGTCTGTGATAACTGGGTATCGATTGTTGGCAAGACATACAGCATAACCCCCATCTGCTTTTCTCAAAAGGAATGAGGAAGTAATGAGGTGTGTCATCATAAAAATGAATTGTAATTCAGTGTTACACAGCTTACTGTGTCAAGCTCTGATCTTCCTCTTGCCCACTGATTTGCTGTCCTGTTCTTTGTTTCCAATTTGGTGATAACAGAACAATGGAGCAACAGCAAGCACTGGATTTCACTCAATTTTAAGAGATTTTTTGTGAACTGCTCACAGCAGGAGAGGTCATTAATCCAAGAAAAATGAAACTGCACACTTCTGATTTCATACCACTTGATTGTCATTAAATAAACTCTAGTACTCATTGCCATGAGAGGATAAGAACTGTATGTTTAATAAATAGGTACTCTGTGATAAAGACAACATTTTATGCATAATAAGCAACATTATAAATTCTTACTGGCTTGTTTATGGTCTTTTGTTTCAACTGATTAGAAATATTTATATAGCTTTTGATAGAGACAACTGAATCTGTAGTCATGGTCCACCGGTCTCCCATTTAGCATACATACAGCAGCCACATCTAACTTTATTCAACCTGGAGGTATATTAAGCCTTCAGTTGTGCTATGATGATTTATAAATCATCGCATTTATTCTCCACTGTGCCTATGGTCATGCTTTCCACAGTTGTTACACAGAAAGTAATTGTGAGATTGAGAGTCTGATCTGGAGGAAAACCAAATTAATTGGTCATACAGGCAGTTGGTGCCCATTTAAGGCCACCATCACAATCAGAAGCTTTCGCTAGCTAGCCCACCAGTGCAAGGGTGGAAAAGCTAGGTCTACACCTATGACTCGGCTTCATATGCTTGTGTCTACTTCATTTTGGAGCAGTGTTTAGGCCAGCCTATTCTGTGTGATGGGTATAAAAATCCAGGATACAAAGATCTGAGCTAAAGACATGTTTCTCCAGATAAACTTGCCTGGCTTGCTGGTGACTAGTGCGTCCCAAACAGCAAGCTAGCAACAGCATCAAGCTAGAGGCAACCTGCCCAAAACAGTCCTGGATGACAGCACTAGTCAAAGAAAAAAACAACTATGAAGTTAATGAGCAGCTATATTAGACTGTACAGAAAAGGAGTGTAGAAGACTGTGCTGTAAAGACAAGCAGAATGAACATGAGGAAGAGAATGTTCTTCAGAAAGGGCCTGAGGAAATATCCATCTTCACACATTCATGTGTACTGTTTGTTGGACAAAAGACTTAAGAACTCCACACAGTAGAGGTCTGCATTCCTGACAGGGCTGCAATCACAGAATCATAAAACAGTTTGAGTTGGAAGAGACATTAAAGATGATCTAGTTCCAATGCCCCTGCACATGGTAGGGTTGGGACACATATGATATATATAACTATAAGATTCATCTGTTATAGTCACTATAATAGATTAAGAACAGTATAACTGAACTAAAACCCTCCCTGAGCATTAATGAATGAAGTGAAGATGAATTTTAGAACCAATATGTCTCACAGATCTACACCAGAGCTCTTAAGTAATGATTTCACCACTGAGGGTGATCCAACTTCTTAAAGGTGATCCAACATTCCTATTCAAAACGAAATTGGTATAGTTCCAGAAATTGTTATTTTTTTGGTTTGTTTACTGTGTTCCCTTCACCATTATTTGGAAAATCTCAGTTGCTGATATTCTGTGTAATTACAAATTAATCTCTGCAGTTGTTGTTTTATGTCAATCTGGTGAATGAATGAGAAACAAGAGTGGCCATTGGCCACAAAAGTAGTTCCCATTGAGATTGAGTTAAATTCCATGCAGAACTGTGCATTGTAAAATCTCCTAAACCTCCACATGTATGGGAAAGTTATTTTTACTCCTCCTAATTTAACATCTCTTTTTGCAGTACAGCAGTCCGTTCCACCCATGCAGAGTTTCATTTAAATCAATAGGACCATATCAGTATAAAGGTCTGTGATAATAGATTGCAGTACAAAATTGAGACATGATTATATACTATATTAGTTTATGCAATATATAAGAATAGAGAAGACATGAAGAATGTCTCTGTTGGAAATGAGAGATCAAAAACGCACCACTGAGCTTAATTTTTTTTCCTAAAATTGGATAGCGGACGTTTGGCACATGAAACAACCTTATAACAAAGCTTCTATAAAACATTTTAGATTTCTGAAGCTAAAAGCTGTGTTCTTTTTAACACTGTTAGGAAGAAGCAAAATTCAAAGGCTAACAAGTTGTAATTGCTTTTTGTAAAGAAGGTTGCCTAAAGTGAAGGTTATTTTGATCCATTTATAGAGTGTACTCCATTTTTTATCTAAATTATAGAAAATTATATGCCATGATTTTCTTGTTGCCTTTAACTAGCTTTATATGGCTCTCTTTGCTATCTCATTGCATTGTACTAATTGTATTAAGTTTATAAAAATATTGTTCCCAAATACCCCAGATTTCTGATAATTAGCTTTTGGCGGAGACTAAAGATAAGCATGCTATTCTCTTTGGTGCAAAGCTCTACAGAGGACTAACCTTCTGTGTTTTGGTTGTTTGTTGTGTTTTTTCTTGTCTCTGCTACTTAAAATACTGTATAAAGTTTATCTTCTTTGAGATTAGTCTTGAGGGAACACGCAATTTATTTTATTTATTTTTTATTTATTATAACAAGTACTGTAAAACAAAGAAGCAATGGAATAAGTGTTTCACTACTTTATAATAAAAATTAATCTGGGAAGTAGGTTATGTTCTCCCAGTTCAATGAATTCAAATCATTGATTATTTCTCAGGCAGTGTATAAAAAAATAAAAAACAAAACAAAAAAAACCCAACAAGAACAAAAGAAAAGTAAAGATTGTTTCAAATATTTTCTCACTCTTGAATAAGAACACATAAACTATAACATGCTCTAAAATATTATATATTAAAAATCAACTATGGTTAATCTGTACTTAATTGTAATGTCAGTGCTTTATAAAGGAGTGTTGGGTCCTTTATCTTTAGAAACAACCACACACAAATATTATAATTGGAAACTGTCTTCATTGTGGGTAATAACATGAAATCTCATTTGGTTTGGCCTTCTTCCTTTGAATCCAAAGTTTTATTCTGCGGTCAGTACTTAAATCATCCTCAGCTTGCCATTCATAAAAATGTGGAAAAAAAAATGTGAATAACATCAAAATAGTAACCTTCTCTGATATTATTTTAAAAATAAACATAATACACCAATATAGCATGTTGGCTATTATAAGGAAAAGTCAGGTAATAAAACTCAGAGCCACAAGGTAGTGAAAGTTTGGAATCATGTTTGCTGCCTGAATGGCCAGTTGAAACACTGTGTAAGAGTACTGAGAGTTAGCTGAGATATTTGAGCCTAAAATGATGTAAGAAAAAAAGGATGAGACAAATTCGGGAAACATAATCTCATTGGTGAATATTGAATGTAGTAGGTCCAAATGCAGTCTCTGGTTCAAGTAGGTGCTAAATTGCCAGTAGCAGGAAATGATCATAAATTAGCAATCGAAAGATTGATGTGTACTTATAGCCACTTCTGGCAAACATCAGAGGCAGCATACTGATCCCCATTTAATTTTGGTCTGACCCACTGTGTTAGTGCTTATATTTGTAGATATTGAATCTGCTTTCCTTCTTTTTAACCATAGCCTGAATTTTCTTAGATGTTGGAACAGCTTTCTGCTTATTGGTATGCAAACAAGCACTTTGAATGTGGGGATTTTAGAGTCAAAGTAAAATATTTTCTGTATTTATTGCTTGCCAACAGCATAATGCTTTTCCAACTCAAGCTGAATAATTTTATTGCTGTTCTAGTGTCTATGTGCTGGGAATAAACACAAAGCACAAGGTGCATTCCTGTGTCCTTGGACTTCTTTATTTCTGTATGTTAAGACAAAAGTGTAGGAGACAAGAGAGCCTATATTCCTATATTTGATGGACACGTGGCACAGGTTATTATCCCATACTGGGTATTGGATGAACATGCATATACATACGTTCAGACACACAGACATGCCAAAAGACTTACAGTCCCTGATGGGAATGAATAGGGTTATGCTGAGGGTTTATTAGTCTCACCTAGAAACTTATCCAGTAACGTTGGGAGATGCTGTGCAGTTGCAAGGTTTCTATCACATCTCTTGTCAAGCTGATCTGATTTGCCTATATTGCTTAATGTTTGTAAGGCTGCTTTGAGACTCAGGGATAAGGTTGGAAGGAGGTTGAAGTATCTTTAGCTGTTGCATATCTTCCAGCTATGGCTGTCTCATCTGATAGAGTTTGTCTGGAAGGCTTTCCCAGTACTGTGGCAAGGTTAGGATGAGGACAGCAGTCAGACGGAGAAGTCCAAAGCTGAGAAGACAAAAGTGCTTCTACAGGCTTAAGGGAATTCACTGAAGGACATGGCTGACTTACATATCAATCTTCAGCTGAGGCTCTTTCAATCGTCAGTCATAGCTTGGGAGCCAGGTTGACAGCTTCTACACTGACAAATAATTTAAGTGAATGCTTTGGCTTTTTATAAACTACTGTACAGCCAGTGGTCTTGTGCCTATTTTTGTCCAACTTAAACCTAATTTTAATAATCTTTTCTTACCTTTAGACTGAAATGTTTCAATCCATAATACCTAGCATAAAGCTAAGACTCAAAACCATTCAGAAACCTTCAGCCTCCTGCAGTACATTTGACAGTTTCAGCAGAACCACAGGAGCCTGAAGTCTCTAATCTGCTTATTCCCCCATCTCCTACTAATGCATCATGGGCAAATTAAAGAGCTTTAGTTGAGAGTGCATTGGCTTGTAAGCCACTGTTACCATCTTCTGTGATCAGAAGGCTCCTGAACTCTGTATTCTTACCTCTGACTCTGCCTTTACTCCTCAGTCATATAAAAAGACTCACATAGTTTTTAATGCATCTGACTATATTGATCACAGAATCACAGCATCACGGAATGGTTGAGGTTGGAAAGGGATCTCTGGAGGTCATCTGCTCCAACACCCCTGCTCAAGCAGGATCATTTATATACAGTAGCCCAGAACCATGTCTAGACAAGTGTTGAATATCTTTAAGAATAGAGACTGCACAGCCTCCATGGGAAACCTGTTCCAGTGCTCAGCCACCGTCACAGTAAGAGTATTTCCTTATGTTAAGGCAACACCTCTGTGTTTCTGTTTGTGTTCATTGCTTCTGGTCATGGCACTGGAAGGAGACTGGCTCCATTTTCTTTGTGTGGTCCCTTCAGGCATTTATATACAGTGATAAGATCACCTCCTAAGCCTTCTTTTCTCCAGGCTAAACAATCACATCTCTCTCAGCTTTTCCATACAGTAAAGATGCGCCAGTTCCTTATTCACATCTGTGGCCCTTTATTGGATTTTCTTCAGTATGTCCATGTCTCTTTTGTACTTGGGAGTTCAGAACTGGACACAGTATTCTGAGTGTAGCCTCACAAGTTGTAAGTAGAGAGGAAAGATCACCTCCTTTGAATGCTGGCAATACTTTGCCTAATGCAGCTGAAGATACTATTTATTATCTTTCTTTACCAAAAGGGCACATTTCTGGCTCATGTCCATCAGGACCCTCAGGTGCTTTTCTGCCAAGTATCTTTCTAGCATATATTGCTGTTCCTTTCCAGGTGCAGGACTTTGCACTCCTCTTGCTGAACTGATGTGCTTGACTGCATCCTCTTGAGGCAAGATACATCTTGCAGTGCATGAAACACCAAGTGAAATCCTGTAACCACAGTCATTCCCTGGTAATTTTTTCATGTGGATATATTAATGGATGTGTGCTTTCCCAAACTTTATGCAACAGCCCAAGCCACTGGAAGTTGTTCATCCTTGCATTCTGGTCATAAATCACCTGAATGTGTCAACCTTGAAAGCTAATGCCAATGTGATGGAAGCTGTAGCAGTCAAGCATGAGAAGAGTACTTGGGAGGAAGAGAAAATTTGTTTATATTTTTCCTATCTTTTTCTAACACCAAGAAGTTACTAAGAAGGGATCTATAACAGCTTCTAAATCGGCTGGAGATGTTCTTGGCAACTGAACTCCATACAGAGATTATAGAATCATAGAATATCTTGAGTTGTAAGGGACTTATAAGGATCATTGCTATCTCATATCCCGTTGTAGTGAATGGAGATCTAGTGACTACTCACTAAAGCCTGGAGATTTAAGATTTAAGAAACTTGTATAAATTATGCACATATTTATCTAGTGTGATATGAAATGCCCTATAGTACTCTGTCTTCTGTTTGCAGAAATGTAATGGTGTCCCATAGGTCCTTATTTGCCAGCCTACAAAAATCTCTTGGATCTCAGAGACCTCCAGGTGCTTATGTGGGCAACTGAACTGAACCTTAGTTCACATATACTGAAAAATCTGCGTTGTCTTGTAAGGGAAACCTAGAGCTCATTTCCATTGTCTACATAGAGGTATCTGGAGATGTTACTTGAGGTGCTCTAAGATATATAAAACACCTACATGAGGCTGTCAGATATGGCACAGGACCTGCTGGAGACTTGAACCCTTCCGGAGTGGCAGACAGGAGTCAGGCAGGTTACCTCACCATGACTGAAAAGACACCAGATGCTTGTGCTTTAGCAACGGAATCACCTTTTGATGTTGATTCTAAATGCCTAATTCACATGTAGACACTCACATGGAGAAACCTAAACATATATAATACTTTATGCAAAGGGTAGATACCACCACTACTGCCCTATATGTTCTTTTCATTCTCATGTACCTGCATTGATCATGTTTAGTAACAAAAATGCAAGGACTATTATAAATGAAGCATCTACTTTTTTTTAATTTTTTTTTTTTTTTTAAATCTTCTCACAGAAATATTGTACAATCTCCCATAAGTGTTGGTTGCAACTTTCTAATAAAATTCTTAATTCCTCTTAGCCTATGAAGTCACAGGCCTCCTGAAGTTGCTTTACTAACACATTTCTTGCTAATATGACTGCACAATTATTTATATGACTCAAACACTACTGACCATGACTATTATTGGAGAAAGTCTGAAATGTTCAGTTAGAGCTAATGGTATACTTTAAAACAATAATCTACATTTTATGATGACAAAATTTAAAATCAATACTTCTATAACTCGTCTTGAGTCATTGGAAACTAGTTTGATGTGCTACCTGAAGCAACACTTTGTATGGTAACTCACAGATACTCAAGTCCATGCAGTTTCAGTGTGCTTGCCTTTTTAAAAAATAGAAACTACATTGAAAAAAAAAAACAAACCATAGAACTGCAAAAAATAAATTATTAGATATTGTTCACAAAGTATAAAAATGAAGTATGTGATTTTTTTCCATAAATACATAAAACAATTACTTCTGAAGAAAGTTATCCTTAGAAACTATATTAAAACATCAAAAATATTTGTCACATAAGCAACACAAGATGAAATGTTATATATATATAGGATAAGGATAAAAAATTATCTTGGTTTGAGGTTATTATTTTAAACAAACAACTTCAAATCCAAAAATCATTGCATATTTTTTTACTGTTTTTCTATGTGACTTTTACTAATGGGTAAATTTTCAAGCACTTGTAGTTATAGTCATATATGCTTCAGAGTGACAAAAGAATCCAAAGGCCCAGAATTTGCACCTTCACCAGCAAAGCAGATTTGAGGCTAGGTAAATTCAGATATCAAGAAGGGAGAAAAATATCATAGCTAATCTGCTGATCAGAAGGGAGATTTGTTTCTGAAACTCAGCAACCGCTGTGAGGTTGTTGAGAAAATAGAGCTTTTGCTTTGAATTTGTTTTTGACTGAGTTCTTTCTCCAAATAATTTACTTTATCAATGATTTAAGATAATAGTGGGAGGTTATATATATATTTAAATCTCATTTTGTAGAACATCCATCAATAAGTTAACAAATAAATGCAAAATTTTTTTCTTAAAGCATGCATTCACTGTGCAAGGAGAATTGAAAATATTACTTTCAGCATATGTGCTCTTTCAAATAACTAATACAGAACAACATGCATAAACTTGCTATTCTATGGATATATGTCATGTTTAATTTAAAATAAACTTGGCTTTAGTAGAGGAAGAAAGTGATATATGAAACCTGGGTGTGCGACTCAGCTGACTCTCATCTGAGGATAGTATCAGAAAGCAATCCTCACTTGGAATTCATTCAGAATGGAGCTGCTGAATCCTTTCATCCAGTCCAGAAGAATCTCAATTACAAGAAGTGACATTATACAACATAATAAAACTAGTGTCAGCTCCAAATCCATGAAGGCTTGTTGACACAGGGAATAAGTCAAACTGATGGGACCATATGGTGAGAAGGAGTGTGTGAACAAGCCTCCTTGTCTTCCATCCAGAGAAGTTTGTGCAGTATTCTTGACTGCAAATATATCTCATACCTTTTATATCCATCTGTATAGTGCTATGCAGACAAGATGAATGGTGGTGAGCAAAACAAGGCGTTCTATGAAAGGAGGTCCTCAACCTAGCTCTGCCACATCTAGAGACAGCCCAAGCTTCCCAACATTGAGCAAAATGTAATGTATGTACTACCACAAGGATCACTCACATAATTTGTCATAACCAACATGAATCATTACATAGGAATTCCTTTTCCCACAATGGAAATTTAAAACAATTTATTCAGTGATGAAATAAATTGTGAAATAAAGAATTTCAGATCACCACCAGTTTGAAAGCACCCGTGCTGAGAAGACCTCAAATTCATGGAAGACTAGTCAGTAGACACTTCTGAAACCAATTACAGATTTTCTAATTATTTCAGTTGATTTTGAATGAACTTCAGAGAAGAGGCAGATCACCTAAAATGAACTACTTTCCTCCAGTTAGATAAATGCTGAACATACAAAGAGTGGAGTAGGAATAGTTCATACTCTACTATGCTCTTGGTTCCAAAGAGATTTATTCAAATTGGAATGAGGAGAAGCACATTAAGTAAATAAGGAAGATCTTGTATTGTAGAAAGGCTAGGTGAAATAATTTTGTTTAGTTGACAGGCTGGGAGAGTGTTGACCAAACAAAAAGCAACAACAACAAAACAAAACAAAATAACAACAAAAACCAACCTAAACAAACATCAACAACCCCTCCCCCTCCCACAAAAAAAAAAGGGAAATAAAAAAAAAAGGAAGACATTAATATCAACTACCAGTGAATAAAGAAAAGTAAGAAATGTGAATGATGAAAATACTAATATTCTGGAGCAGCCTTCCTGAAAAGAATAGTGAGTAAAATTAGGTAAAGTAAGGATGTAATGTTTATAATTCTTTACAAAGATGTCGGGGGTTTTTTGGGTTTTTTGTTTTGTTTTGTTTTGTTTTTGTTTGTTTGTTTGTTTTGTTTTGTTTTGTATTGTTTTTTAATTTTCTTTTAAAATCCCTAAATCAGTCATTAAATTACTTCCAGGTATCTTCACAGAGAGACTAGAGGTCAGGTATTTTGTTCTCAATCCTCTGAGTCTTAGATGCAAGTTATCTAATGTAATTTAGAAGTATTTTGATCCAATTCCAGGTGGCATTTCAATAAATTAGCAGATGTTTTATTCAGGACAATTCTTGTTAGCCCCTAAACTTTCATACACAAGCTCTCCAGATGGCTTTCAATGAACATAATAGTAGACTGAAGAGTTTACTGCAATGTAATTCCACTTAGCTGTTTCACAAGTATGGCGTCTATCTTTTACGAACAAATAAATCTTTTATGCGTATAGTTTTGGGTTGTGGATTTGTTTTGGTTATTTTTGAGGGTTTTTTTTTTTCTTTTACTGAGCAGAACTTTCAGTTGCTGCAGTTTTACTCTGCAGGCCTAAATAATAAAATCATAGATAAAAACTCCATTTACATAGTTTGGAAATCTCTGGTTTACAACTTGGGTTCAAAATACTCTTTCTCGCTCCACCCTTCCTGACACTCACCCTTTACATATTTATAAACATTAACGAGTCCACCCCTCAGTCTCCTCCAGACTAAAGAGATATAGCTCCTTCAGCCTTTCCTCGTAAGGGAGATTTTCCACTAATACCTTATGAGTTTATGATTTGGCAAATGGTTTACCAGGATTTTACTTTTAATAAAATGCTTAGTTTCAAAATTTGTTGAGTAAAAGTTGTTATATTGCACCAGGAAATTAAATCTAGTCTCTCCTTAGCTTTTTCTATGTTAGAACATAGAAAGCTAAGCTGTAGGAAGGATATCTTCTAATTTATTGCAGCTACCTAAAGGACTAATTGCTTCCTTATCCTGATAGTTAATTCAATATTACCTTAACAGATGCATACCTTAAACCAGGTCTGATTTCTGAATCATAAAAAAAGGAGACAAGGTGACAGATGTGGTGAGTCTAAGTAAAATCAAAATTATATCTCCCAAATAGGTGATTCTGCCAAAATATTTAATCCTGTTCTTTGGTCTTTTAATACTCTACAATGTGCCAGAATGGCCACTGGCATGTAGCTGAGCTACAGAAGGACATTTTCCAAGCTTAGCTGCATTCATCCATCTTCTACTACATACATCTTCTTCTACATCCATAATTTCTACTTTTTTGCACAGACTTACTGTTCTTTCTGCAAGGCTATTTAGCAGTGTCTTTAAAAGTGTCACTAAGTTTGGTACCTGAAACACTCATATCTGGGAAGGGATTTCACACACAGTGGCAATCCTGCATTACTACCCATTGTGACCTAGCATGTCAAAGAATCTCTGTAGTTATTTTCTCAAATTTTCAAAAATCTGCTTTCCTCCTGTTATAGGTGGTTTGAGACAAGGTTTTGGTTTTATTCACCAGTTGTGTAGTACTTAGTATACCAAAGCCCCAGTGCCTTGCTGGAATTCTTGTGCACTGCCACTGAGCAAGTAACAGGGATTTGGGGACTGCATACTGGCTAGCAGTGTCTCCTCCTAAAAGTTCACAGAATGACTGGTTTAACTCAGTCACTGCTCTGTACCTTTGAAGGTGCTGCTTGCCAACCTGATGAACAATACAATTAAACGTTATTCCAATACTTTTTTTGAGCTGGGACATTTTTCTTTTCTCTTTCCAAGATCCCCAGCAGGAATCTTCTTAATCTTTCCCTGCCTTTTCTCAAAAGCATGAATGGCATGTCTCCATCCCAATGTATTCCTTATCATACTGACTACATGGCGAGTTCTCCTTGAGAAGGATGTCTTGTATATACCTTGCAGTTTCTGCTCTCCATTATTAACTCTTGTTGCTTCGTTTGCTTAAATGGGAGCTTAAGTAGCTGTTTTTAGGAACGGGCTGTTCTTGAAGTATGTGACACTGGTTGGAATCGCAATTGTTCTTTTCTCATCCTGATGCTCTTTTTGTAAAAATCAACTTCTGACACCATCATTTCTGTAGTGCTTCCAGCACTGTAGTGCTGTCACCACTCATTTTTGAGTGTCTGGTCAGGCATTGTAGTCAGTGCCTGTAGTAAATAGGACATTCCTTAAAACCACTGTTTACTTTACAGCCCTAACACCTCACTTTCAGGCTGAGATTGCAAGTCCAAAAATTGATTCGGAGTGGTATCTTAAGTTGCTACATCATGTCACCATACACAGAAGACTAAAGTAATCTGAGTACAAATCACAGATTTTATGGAAGTTATTTTGCCTTTCTTATAACAGGTGTTTACCTGCTACTATACTTCACAGGTCTAGTGAATATAACAGGCTTGCATCTGAGGTGAAATCTTCAACAGTAAAAGTAATGAGATTCCTGCTATGCTGCACAGACATGTAAACTTCAGATCATACTAGCTGTATAAATTTCTTTGGTGCTCCAATTTGAGTAGTAGTTTTAACTTGATTCTTGCTCTCCAGGCATAACTGGTTAATTAATAATGCATTTGCTTTTTTGCAGTAGTCAGTGTTATACTTTCTTTTTCATTGCTTACTGTGTTCCTCCATATGTCTAAAATGGAAAACAGAACAGAACTGGTATGATGGTTTTATGTTGATTGCAGACTGTTTTTCACAGAAGGAATCCTACCAGGTATGAGTAAATCAGTTTATTAAGCTGTGTATGAAAGAGTCCTAAATAGTAGCAGAGTAGCCCAGTGTCAAGAGTGAATCAGTCTTAAGTTACAATTGCCCTTATCTCTATACAGAGAGCAAGCAATATTTTCTTCATTACTTCTATACTGGTCTTGTCCTATGCTTCCTGTGACCTCAAACTGATTGAAGTCCTTGAGGTCTCAGGGGACTGTGAGCAGAACTGAGCACTTGCAGTTCACCTTGCTGCCCTCCATGTTCTGACTGACCACTGACTTGAGAGGTGGGAGGTGCCCATGTCCATTGGGGTGCATATCATTTCACTTCTACAGATCTGAACGCAGTCATGATATCCCACGCCCAGAGATTTGCAAACTAACCATTCATATGTCTCAATCCTCTCACAGGTTTACTTAGGAAACATGCCATAGAAAACCTAACTGTTTCAGTACTGATCCCTTCAAAACCAGTCACTATTATGTCTTCTGATGAGGCATGTAGACAGAGAAAATACTTGCCTTTTATTATAGCAATTGACCAGTAGAGAGGAAACTTACATTCTGGACTCTCCACAGTCCAAGGAAGACTGAACTTATGCTTCTCAAGAAAACATCCTAAACCCAAGATAAATTTGAAAAAAAAAAAAAAGTTAAGAAGATTTCATCACGCCTCCTTCATCCAATCTGGTGTGGATCCTAGGAAGCAGGCAACACTGGAATGGGGAGACAACATTAAACCCTAAGTGAAAAGGGTGCCTGAATGGCATACAAAGGGATGTTGACTGGATTTTAAGCTCTACTGACAGAACTGGAGTTGTAGTTTGTGTGAAATAGTCATTATACAAAAGATGAAAGTAGGGACCAGCCATCTTTCTTTATACTGAGTGGTTGTTCATGAAGTTCCTTTTCTGGATCTTCTTCTAGTCACACAGAATAAGACAAGAGCAAATCTAATTTTGGCAGAAATACAGAAATTAAAGACACTTATGAATACGTCTCACAGAGGTTGGAGTTCTACTGTTAAATTTTGTAGGCAGCTATTAATGATTTCATGCCTTAGAGACCACAGTCATGAACTGACACTTCACTGTACCCTACAGCAAAATACAAACCAAGAGGACTGTCTGTCTTTTAAGAGACGGGAGAGAAAATTATGTCTGTCACAAAGTTCACAGAATCTCAAATCTTTTGATAAAATGAAATAGAGTTCACTGCCTTACAGCTATTTCAATGGTAGTGAGGTCTACATACTGCAGTCTAGATCCTTTCACCTTTATTTTATAT
>JANHGN010002108.1:110224-140913 GCA_024605025.1 Megaceryle maxima
GTAAAGAACTTCCTCCTTATTTCTAATCTAAATCCACTCCTTTCTAATTTAAAACCATTACCCCTCATCCTTTCACTGCAGGCCTTTGTAAACAGGCCCTCTCCAGTCTTTTTGTAAGCTCCTTTCAGATACTGGAAGGTGGCTATTAGGTCTCCCCAGAGCCTTCTCTTCTCCAGGCTGAACAATCCCAGCTCCCTTAGCCTGTCTTGTAGAAAACATTCATACTGCCTAAAAATAATCTGTTAATTTCATTCCTTTGAATTACCCTTAAATTTATTTATCTTTATAATATGCCTTTGAAAGGCAGACAAAGATAAGGAAATACAATCTAAAAAAAAAAAAAACCCAGGCAGCAATACATTGCATACACAGTTATTATGAAACAAACTCATCAGAATGCAACAATTTACAACTGCTCACCAAAAACAGTTCAACTCCCCACTCTGTCCCAATATTAACCAAAAGAATTTACGTTGTAAGACTGGTAGCATTTTTCAGAAGAGCATAAGGACTCTTCAATAATTTTAGAGCTTTTAAGGTACAGAAAAAAAAATAAAAGAGCAGATAAATACAATGAAAAGAAAATAAAAGACAGCCATTAAGTCAACAAACTCCTACACAGGTAAAGAAAAATTCTCAAATATATTCTCAAAAGCTATCGGTCAGATTTTTGGAAGGAGAGTGATTACACATGGGAAGAACAGCAGTTTCCATCATCATTATGTGGCCTGCAATCAGACTATTGCATAACAAAAAAGGACCAGTTTACAGCCTAATGAATGCACTCATTAACTGGAATAGCTTTAGCTATAAATTAAAGGTGGAGAGACTTTAGAGAAAAAGAAATCAGCTCAATTGATCCCAAGATATTGCTGCATTTTTGTTAGAAAATAAGTGAAACTGTTTACAAAAGGGAGGGTGAGTAGTATATTTTATGTTGTGTACATGTATCTCTTCATATTTTGTCTAATCTTAGAAAGAGTGATTTAGAGATGTGTTCTGAATATTGTACAGCAAAGCTGCATTCCCCAGCTCACTGTTACTGACTCATGACATTTCACTGATCACCATTTGTCCAGAGCCAATAACTGGAAAGTTACTTTTGGTATAGTTAGTTACTTAATGAACCAAATTAATAGACGTCTCTAGCTTTCTATTATATATCCCACTGTTGTAAATAGACAGTGCATCACATAAGCTGTAAAGACAGCATGTTACATGGTAAGGAGCTGTTTCAGGAACAGTTCTTCCAGTTGGTAGTCTGGATGTCCACCTACCTAGTTGCAGTTGGCTTAACATTAGTCTTCTCCCTGATCACCTGTCCCTCCCAGGACTAGCAGCAGCTGTGGAGAGGCCACTCCACCATCTTAGGCAAGAAAACTCCAGAACTCAAGTGGTATCAAAGGAGTGGTATTGAGTGGTATCAGAAGGATTCTTAGCTCTAAAACCTTAAACTATTGCATCTTAGTAGGATTTGGGTGTGTCAGAGACAGTATGTACCTTTTAACTCTCAAAAAAAACCCCAAAAATCCCTGAATCTTTTCAGTGGAGGAAAAAAACAACAACAACAACAACAAAATTTAAATAATTTTTAAATAACACATATATAAGATAAAATTTGGTTTGGGTATGTCAGCTGCCTCTGTATGGAATGCATTATGTCATGGAGAAATTTGTGTAAACTTTGGGAAAGACCAGTTTAAAATATCAATATTTTCACTTTATCATTTACCATCATTTGTTATTTAAACAATTCAAATAAATTCTCAATAGCACAGATCTTTTCAGAAGGATGTTTTCACATTTCAACATATCAGGTATATGGAAGGAAGAAAATGTATTCTAGAACTTTCCCCATAAATCATGTTATCTTGATAATATATACCTGATAATACCTGACAGATCTTGATAGTATATAACTGATACCTTGATAGTATATCCATGATTAACTTTTTTAAAGTGATCAGCTACCAAAAATCCCCCCCCTGGCCAAAAAGACATATTTGTAATTCAGCTATCTTATTAATCCAATAAAATTTGAACTTTAGATATGAGGCAAATAATACAGAATTACTGCTACGGATATTCAAAACTGAGTGAGTGGCCTTAAACTGCCAAATCTCTGTTTACTTCAGACTAAATTAGGGAACATAGAATTTATTTTCTGTTATAATAACACAAAGGATTATCTTGATGATACTGAGACGTAGTGTTATTTGGGGAATATATCTGAAAACCTTTCACCCCCCAAAAAGGAGATCAGTATCATTTTCTTTTAGATTAATTTTGAAAAGAATGAGAATTTTAAAATCAATAGAAATGAGCATTTCCAGCTTAGAGAAAAAGTACCTTTTCTTTTAAAATATCTTGAATGTATAAAATGTTAGCGAGCTCTAATTAGGAGCATGTCCCCCCCTGTTTCTTTCACCCTGTGCATGGGGAAATGTTTTCCCACATATTTCATTTTGGTGCTTCCTCTCTAGAGCAGGATCCCCAATTCTGCTGGGCACAGGTGTGTGACCCACTGCATGTTCCCATGTACTCCTACCGTATCATTGGAATTAGCTGTGTGTACAGTCAAACACACAATCCTAAATCAATTTCTGTTGTTTGTTGATGCTTCACATAGCAACTGCAGAGAGAAGAAAAAGTATAATAACAAGAAAAGAAGGGAAAACATCATGAGAAGCTGGAGAAACCATGAGGGAAGGGCATTAATTTTCTTTGCATTCTTTCTCTAATCCACTGGGGTTTATAAAATTATCATTATCAGACATGCATGTCAAACCTCGACATAAACTATAAACTATATATATAAATATATATATATATAAATATAAATACAGGGCAGAGTGGATGTCAAGAAGTCTGGTAGCCTACTGTCTCCCTTCATGAATGCAGAGTCATTTATATCAGGTCGGTGTTAGTCTGCCTTATTCTCCAATACCCCCAAAAGTCTCCAAGCTATTCTATGTTCTCATACACCTTACTGTGACGAATATTTTCCTGGTATCTAAAATGAGTCTTTTTCCTTCCAGATGAAGTCATGAGTTCTTACATCAACTTGATAGATAAATAAATTGTGATCTTTTTGCCGCAGCTGTTTATGTACCTGAACACAGTTATCACATTTCTCCCTTAGTATTGTGTGTGATTCTTTAGGCTATAAATTGTCAGTTAATTGAAATATGCCTATTTTCTAGATCGCTTTCTACATTTTTCTTGACCCTTTATCTCTGTTGTTGACCAGTAGTTTTGTGAAGTTTGATACTAAAAGTTGTCCTGAATTTTTCTTTAGTATCTTTCTCCCTGTCATGAACTGCAGACAAATACTTTCTTTATTCTTCCTTTCACAACAAAATGGTTAGAGAATAGCTTTCTATTACTTCTGATGTCCCTTGTTTACTGCAGCTCATTTTGTGTCTTGACCTTTCTCATTTTATTGCTATCTAAAGTTTTCCTTTCACATTGATCCTTGAAAATCTGAGCTTGCTTCTGCTTTTCATGTATTTCCATCTTTGAGATGGGCACACTAATATCTGTATTTCCTATCTTTCCTCTGCATGGCATTTTTTAATTAAGTACTTATTAATTCTTCAGTTCCTTAGACCTTCCTTACAAGAGATCTAAACATTTTCTAGGCTTAGTGTCTAGTCTGTTTTCTAGTCTGCTCTTTGTCCTCTTTGCTCTTTTAAAAGTCACAAATTTTATTTTTCATGGTTGTTCTTACTCAATTTTTCTTTTGTCTTAAACTTCTCAAGAAATCCCCACCTACTGATTAAACACCTGCAGAAGAGCCTCCTCTTTCTTGTCACTAGGTACAGACTGTCTGGAAGTAGTTTCACCTGGGCTTTCCAAGAACTTGATAGACAAACTGCTTCACTCTTTTACTCCTTGTAGTCATAGAAACATAAAATCATTTCAGTTGCAGGAAGCCTTTAAGATCATCAAGTCCAACCATTAACCTAGCACTGCCAAATCACCACTAAATCTTGTCCCTCATTATCAGTAAGTTCAGTGCTTTGGAGAATGCTCTGGTAGCAGCTCACAAAAAGCTTTCTCCACATTATCTTCCAGATTTGATGGCTTTAATCAGACACATCACAGGAGGGACCATATACTTGTCACCTGTAAGCATGACCAGTAATCAATAGCTCTAATTCCTTCCATGTTCTGCATCTCTGAACATTTGCATGAAACCCTGATGCATAAGGTAATGTCTCCTTCCTATTTCATTTGATTGTTTTTCCTTAACCCATTAAATCTCTTTTATATTATCTATTTGTTTATGTGTGCCTAATAATCTCTTCTGAGTAATTGTTGTCTCACATGAATTCTACAATAAAATTAAGATTCTCTTATCTAGTTTATGCTGGCAGTAGTTCTCTTCCTTTGTCCCGTTTACAGTGATGTGCAACTCTAATCATTTGCTAGTCCTGTAGGTGTCAGTCAGATCTGCAAATCCATGTCCATGTTATCTTTTTGAAGACCTGTGTAATTAAATGCTTAGTTTGCTGTTGAGAGAGAATGACTAAATTCACCTTTCTGCAAATATTTTTCAGGAGGGCTAGCAATTTCTTGACTTCACTGTATGAGCCCAAAGCAGCCATCACCATCATGCATATTAAATGATCTTTATAGTAATTATATTTCTTTCTGATGACCTCATTATAATGCTTCAGCATGATCTTGCTCCTGTGCTGTTCTTTACCTGAATGTTCTCCTCCCTTCATGGTGATTCTTTCCAGAAGAAACAGAAAGACTTCATTCAAACAGGTGGAGATTTCTTTAAAACAGATGAAATCCTACATTTCATCTTTCTTGGGTATCAACACTTTATTATCAAAGATTGTTTCTTCTTCCTCCCACAATTCCTCTATATGATAGGCAAAGTGGATTGAAGTCTGCACAAGTGTCACCGATCTGGGAAAGCTCTTATTGGTGCTGGCTATTTCACATGTAAGATAAGAAAGATGGGAAAGGAGAAAACGCAGAAAATTCAGGAACCCACATATAAGTGTCTCATATTTTACCATAGCAAACATAATCCTAAAAGGTCTGCATCTCTATCTTCTATGTACTTACAGTACAACAATACATACTGGTCCTACAGTGACAGTCCTCCTTGTTCAGGTATGATCAGCTAGAGGAGTTTGAAGATTTATTCCGTCCCATTAGTATCAAAGTTTGTGGGAGAGGAAACAAGCAGGGTTCTCATGAACTGTGATGACAGTTGTGCAGCCCAGTCATCTAAATAGTGTCTCATTTGCCTCTATTTTTCTGTTCAGATGTTTAAAAGTAACTGTATGTACAGTAATGATCTAATATATTGAATTATTTTATTGTGTTTATATTTATTAATTAATAAATTTTGTAAATATTGGTGTCTCTGTCATGCCATTTATTGGAGTATTTCTGTGATATGAAACTATGTTTTGATTTACTGTGAGTAAACAGACCTTTAACAAAGAAGCAGAACTTTTCTGTGTTTGCTGAAGGATATTTTTTTCAATAAAATCTCCATCACCCTGACATATCCTTCAAAAATTGTTAGCTGGGAAAATGTACACACAAAAATAATGTCTAATAACAGATAAACAACACTATGATAATGGCCATCTTATTTGCTAGTACCACAGCAGTAAAAGCCACTTTTCCCTTTTTCCTTCCTTCTGTGATTCCTTCTTTTCTTTGATACACAAGAATTTTCTGATTTTTTAAGAATACAAATACAAAAGAACTGGATGAGGGGAAAACACATCATGATCCTGAAAGACAATTCCCTATCATGTTGAATGTGTAATCATGTGCCAGATCTGAAAATGTCATAGACCTCTTATCTTTTTGGCAGCTTTCTACTCAGGCAAGCTGATATATGAGACATATGAATTACTGCATGTATTTGACAGATATCTCAGCAAGGGGCTTTTACTTTTAGTTCTGTAGCTGTGCAAATACTGCTTTCTTGAACAGCAAGGTTTCTTCACTTGCAACTATCTTTAAGTCTGGTGAGATCATTTTAGGGACATTTCCCATTGGTTAAAAACCAACACTGTCTATTTCTAATAATCAGAAACACCTAATCACCTAATTAGAATAAAATTGGAAAGTACAGTGGGCATGCATGCACTCTTTCATTACTGGAATTCTCTTCACCTGAACATATTTTACTATGTGTGAAGAACCTGTTCTTAACTGCTTGTTCAGATAAACATTCCATACACCCCACTGCTAATATAGGAACCATTTCTCTCACCATCATGCAGTCCTGCACTGCATTAAGGGCAATCTATGTGCCTTGCCACTTCAGTGGGTAAGAGTGGAGATCATACTGGACTTTATTTGGAGCTCCTTGTCGCAGCCAAATTCTGGTGCCAGAGTACCTTTCTTCAGTTGAACCAGTAGACATTAGCAATGAGCAATAGCTTTTTAAATCTTTCATAATGCAACTGCCAATGGAGTACAATGTTATCATCAGCTACAACAGTAATATTAAGCCACAATTAGAAAAAGGTCTAAGGAGGGACAGGTGGGACTATACAGTTAAGTGGGTATCTTCCTCTCTGTCCCTTTCTCCCTCATTTTCACACCCCTTACTGAGATCAGATGATGTCACAGGTCTAATATCCCAAATACATCTATATCATCCTGCCATCAACATTCCATAAATATTTTGGCTCTTTTGTGGGTGCTAAATTTATATATCACACATTACCAGTGCTTTTTATATTCATGGAATCTTATTTTCCTACTCTGCTTTCACTGTTCTTTAGATATTAATTTAGCATTTACTTTGCTACCTTGTCTGTGTGCGGCTTTGTTATCTCTACATTGTTGTCTCAACAATACACACTTTGCGTACATCTCTTATACAATGCTCCTAAAAGTCTTTTGTCCAAGAAGCTAAGCTGAAGCACTTATTTGAATGAAAAGCAGATCTGTTGAATTAGGAAACCCTTCTGTGGAAAAGTGGAAAATAAGAGTTATGTAATAACATAAAGTTATGAAGTGGATCTCTGTTGCAAATCTTTATAGAGGGGATAACTATTCATAAAGTAATACTATAAATTTTATAACACTGCTGGGTTTGGTCTACAAATCTGTTCCTCTGAAAAACTATAAAGAAATTAATTACAAGTACATATTTTTTTTCTAAGTTGAGACATCTCATAAACCTGGGATGCTGACAGCGGAGCTTTAACTCTCTTTAAATTCTATTCAGTTCTAAAAAAACAAAAAAAAATACATGACAGAAAACCTATCACTTCCTGCATTCATAAAACCTGTCAGATTTTATGTGGATGAATAAAACTACTTAAAAACTTGCCAAAAATTGAGATTAATGTTTCAAAGAAAAGGTTAAATTGCTCATTAATTTAAAATACCTTCTGTGACTTTTATCACAAAACAACCCACAAATTGTTCTAAGTTTTCGTCCAGTAAATGGTTCTGGTGGAAAGTGGAGAGTGTTTGCCTGTACTTAGTCTTCTGAATGTGACTGGGAACATTGACACCTGTTTTAATCCCTAATTGGATCTAAACTTGTAGGTACACATTCCAAGTGTTGAACATCAGTGCTCATCTTTTTCCTCTCGTGAAGGTATATTTTACTCTTTTGTACTGAGTAATTTAGTGCATTTGAAATCTTAGGCATGTTTGGGGCCCTTCATTTTCATTCCAGACAATGGATATTATTTTTGCCCCAGTGAAGATGCTATTTATTGACATTGCAGCTGCTCTAGTAAGATGTAGTCAAGAGTCTGGGCTTAAGTGAAAACAGTGTGTTGTGCAGAAGGAGTCACTATCTGAGGTCTTCAGTTCTGCACTGTGTGAGGACAGATGAGTCCCTGTATAGTGAACAGGGAATGTGCTGTGGACCAAGTGACTGCAGCAGGTTTCCTGTGGGCTCTGCAATATAGGAGCAAAGTTTAAGCCAAGAAGCACATGATCAAAATAGAAAAACAGAACCATACAGATAATGGTCAGCTACATCAGTTACAGTATGAATAAATTAAAATAGTTCAGACTGTGTTAAAAAATTAATAAAGTTTTAAAAGAAGACAAATTAAGCTTTTTTAAAATTCTTCGGTTATTTGACTTTTAAGATTTAAAAGTGGTCTTCATAGTCACTAACAGCAGTGCCTTTTTAGAGGGAAAACCCCCCAACAACTTTAGATTCTTCTGCAATGCTCTAACTGTAAGACTTGTGGCTTTTGAAAAAAAACAATTAAATATCATGTTCATGATAAGACAGCAGAAATCTACAATGCTCTAATGAGAGATGTACATTTTTAATGGAGTTGAGTGAAACTTTATAAATGTCAGTACTTCCAAGAAAATACATTGCAAAGCTGGTGAGAGGTAAATTACCCTGAGAAGTTTGTCACATTTTGTTTTGTGCTTTCCATCACTTCTGGCTACTTGTGGTTAGTATTGCAAGCAGAGAGGCTAACAGAAGCAGAACAAAATTCTGTGTGTGTTACAGTGTTACACAACTCTGTAATACCCCAGCCATGAGAAACCAAGAAGCAGTAACAACACATGGATCTGCACAATGATCTGCCCAGCTTCATTAGTCATGTCTGCAGAGAGAATTTATTGCTTCAGATGCAATGCCATACTGCCTCCACATCTGAGGTCTGAGTTTATATTTCTGCCTGAGTAGTTTCAGTCCCTTCAAAATTTGCTTCTGGATTTTTGTTTCACGTCCCATTGTGCAGTATAGTTATGGTCTACAACACAGTCCTGCCCTTTACATTGTAAGGGGTCCTGTCTTCAAGGTCACCTCCTTTCAGGTAAGAGTAGTGTCGACTGAGTGTCAGTAAAACACCGAATCCTAGTTTCTCTTCCCAGAGCTCAGTGATGTTTAGTGTGATGCAGAGATGTACATGGTAGATTTCATGACCTGTGATTTTTAATATTGTTTCAATTACCTGAAGTCATGGATGAAGAATATGTCATCTGAGTAGAAGGTGCCAATGACAGGAAAACATAAGGAAAAGAAATTCTTCTACTAGAAGTATTACAGGTGCTTTACTAAACTCCACTCAGAATCATAGGTGTGGGTGCATGCCCTTAGGCTCCAAATTTTAAAGAAAGTTCTTTTCTTACTCCTTTGAATGGTTAATGTCTCTTTTCCATTTATCCCTTCAGTGATGGCTGGGCAGACAGGTACGATGTGACAGATGGGTATCAGCGTGAAGCTGTTGGTGGAATAACGATCAAGCTCCAGTCTCCTGATGTGAAATGGTTTGATGATTACTACCTACAGCTTCGTCCAGAAACCAATCACCGAAATCCATGGTTTCAGGAATTTTGGCAGCACAGGTTCCAGTGCCGGTTGGAAGGGTTTCCTCAAGAGAACCCTAAATACAACAAGACTTGCACAAGTAAGTGAACGTAATACTTCTGCTGTATATGACTGAATGTGTGGTGTAAACATCTCAATGCTGGACTGATGCAGCCTGATCTGGTGGAATAGTGAGTGGGGTTGGAAGGAAAGAGGCTGGAGTTGCAATTCTTGCTCTTTCCAAAATGATGACAACCAAAGTTTTAAAAGTATGCAGATCTCTGAAGAAAGGAGTAGTACTTCAGTACTTAACTCCTCTCTGTATCTGAAAAAATTGATGCTAGTCTACCTCCATAGGAACCTAAATACTTTCAAAAATTCTATAAAATGAAATTCAGTGTCTCTTTTCTGAAATGGAGCTAATTATATTGCTAATCATACTTGCAGAGGCAATGAGAGAGTTAGTATACTAAAAATTATCTGAAATCCATATTATAATGATGATTAGTTTTATACTTCAGTTGGAAGACTAGCTCATTTGAAAGATTTCATTAGATTTTCTTTAACCATGAATCATTTCAGGAAATGTCATTTTGAGCTGATCCTTTTAATTAAATTGTACTGATTTTAGCCAAAACTGCCACAACATTTCGTCATTTTTTTTAAGTGACAAACATTGTTTTCCCCATAAAAGTGTAATGCATTTTTCTGTGGTCTGTGTTTATTTTGTTGGTTTGGGTTGGGGTTTTTTTGGTTTGGTTCAGGTTTTTTGTTTTGGTTTGGGATTTTTTTTTTGGTTGGTTGATTGGTTTTTTTTTTGGTTGGTTGGTTTGGGTTGGGGTTTTTTTTATGATAACTTTTTATTATTATTACTTCTATTAATTGCTCTTCATTTCATGAGATGTCATTCCTTTAGCAATGGACATCCTGCTGGTTCTGGGGCATGTCCATGCTGGACATTAGCTCAACCACATCTCAGAACCCCAAGGGAAATTCCCTCCTATAATGTCAATATCTTCTACACACCCATGAGACCAAGAAATAAGGATCTGCACAACAGGAAACCCCACCTAAGTCACACTTAACATTCATAAGTCTTTCTTTTATTTGAGGCAGGTCACAGAGGATGGTTGTGGCTGAGTTGGAAATTGAATCTAGTGAGTCTCGGTGTACAACTTCAACATGACTTTTCTCAATTATTTTTCTTCTACTACATTTTCAACACAGCCTGACACAGCTTTTATTTGCACTATTGACACGTATAGCATATTGAGCAGTAAACTTCATTGATTTTCCCATAATAATGCAGATGTCTTTCCTGAGATGTCAGTACAGTGGGCATGGCTGGATACAGGCTAATAAAGACCTGGTTTCTATCACTCTGCTGTCTTAGCAATGACATTTCAGCTTGACTTTTCTGGGTTTCTTTTTTTATTTATTTTTTACCAACACTGTGAGAATCTAATGTCTGGTTTATATGAAAGATAGGAACTCTGAAATGTAGGTGCCTACAGAGTCTTTTATAGTGTCTAAAATACAATTCAGCACCACAGAAAATTATCTCAGGGGTGCAGGAAGATGTTATTTTAGACATGAAGCCACCCAGTGATGGATATGAAACAACTTAATGATAAAGCTTGAATAACTTGGTTTGAACAGCACTTATCTCTGGAAGGTTTCCCACGAAGAGATCCGGAATGAGCCACAGCTCAAATAGATTCCTAAAACCTAGGAATATCAAACACACAAAGAAATGTGCAAGAATTGCAATGTGATGATGTGCAAATCATGAAAATGACTTATTTCCCAAATAGATTGTTCTAAATCCTTTTCCTTCTGCTTTATTGTTGTATTCAGTGCTGTGCTGTGATGGCTATGGTAGAAGAATGAACACCAGATTACAAAAGCTTTAATTCTTTCTTGTTGCTGCAGGGCAGAAAATGTTAATTCAGTGGTGGAGTTCCCCAGATCATCAACACTATGCTCAGCAATCCATTAAAATTGCCCATACAATCAGAGTTTTCACAAAGGAAGTTACAACTCATCATGTTACACAGTTCTATAGTTTTGATTTTGACCTAGACCTTCTGTCAAAATTCATATAAAGGAAATTCAAAGGCTGGCCAGGAAGATAACATGCAGATTTACTTAATGTCAATTTTTTTGTGTCATAAGTGCTAAGATACCTGTGCTGTTTTTCTCATAATAGCCCCCCAAGCTAGGCAAGGGTATATGATAAAGTGAAGAAATACTGAAGTTAGACAAACTTGTGTATTTACCACCAGGAAAGACACAAATCTGTTCTCTGAGAGTTGCAGAAGCGAGAAATTTTGATGTTGAGAGTTTAACCTCAAAATTAACATGAATTTTTGAGACTGTTATGGTAGTTTTTGTTTCTACTTCATTCCTAACTTCCATATGACTTTGAAGATTATGCTGTCATATGAATCGCTACATTCATATTTGGTTTCTTCAAAGACTCAAAGTTTTGAGTCTTAAATTTCCTCAGTTCAGACTTCACAATTGTGAAGATGATACTTGCTCTCAGTGGTCACAAGTATTCATAGACTGTTCTGACAGTTTCTACACAATGATGAATATATTAGTGGTGCTTCAGATTGATCTGCTTTAAAAAAAAAAAAAAAAAAGGACTGTGACATTTAATTTTTCTAACTGAACACATTCTCTTCTCCAGCAGCTGCATAAAAAAAAAAAAAAAAAAAAAAGCTAAAGGTGTTTCTCTGGATTCCATTTAAAGAGATTGACTGTATTGAGAAATGCTGAAGAGAAGTTAAAATCTATTTTTGCACCAAAAGGCAAGCCATTCTTTACTTCTTGGGATAATGATAAAAAGATAAACATAAAGCAGATTGATTTTGATAGATGAGGTCATTATTAAATGTTGGTTCTATATAGAAAGCAATAACCATTGCTTTAGTGGAAAAAAAATGAATTTTTCTTCCAAACATGGCTGTGCTTGCATCAAAAAATAGGTAATGGTTAACAGTATAAATAACTTATATAAACAGAAAACAAAGCAAAACAAAACAAAACAAAACAAAAAACCACAAGGACATAAGGCTGAAATCTGAATAGATAATTAAATATACCTGTGCCACAGGTATGAATTTAGTTGCACAAAGCATTCCATACACTTTGCTGGTCCCTAGTCAAGTGGTAGGCTATATTTACCTTCATGACAGAAAATACATGAAGTCATAAGTAAATGAAGCTAGTTCCAGTGGCTTGTGAGGTGGGTTTTTTTTTGTCATTTTAGTAATATAAGCTATCCATAGACAGTGCCAAGAAGGTATTATTATGAAATGCAGACATGATTTAGTAAGATTTGCATAACAAAACTGTGAAATCAGCCAAATAAAGAGAATCCAAAAAACTATCCAAAATAAATTTTTCTCCACTCATTTCTATCAAGCACTAAGATGTCTCCAAACTTACATACACTTAGTTCACACTGAGATGAAAATTTTAGCATCAAGTCCACATTTCATTTTCAGATTTGAACACACTTACTTAATTCAAGTGAGTGTCACTGCTGTAGCTAAATACGTTGATTTTCTGCCCAGCTACAGCACTACAGAAAGTGAGAAGTTTGTAGACTTATCTGACTGTAATCTGTTCTCTGCCACAGGAGAGCTGCTACAAGACACCTCTGAAGACCAAGAGTCAGACCACAGAATTTAAAATGTATCTTTAAAAGGAGACATGCTATGGCCTCTGAACACTAGGGATTTTACGTTAATTGAATTTGGCTTCCCCTCTGGCACAGTCAGACATTTTTTTATTATCTAAGGCCACAATTCAGTAAAAATCATAAATAGGTGTGCAAGTTGATCCAGATGAGTAACTCCACTCAAGAACCATCTTCAGGTCATAAAAGGCTAATCCAATCCTTTGGTATTGATTGCCTTTGGACTTTTAAAGACTAGGTGTGGATGTGCTTGATTTCTTACAGACAAGGGACTCAAATTCCTTGTACTTCTTCCTAGTAGGTGTAGTTTACAAATGCATCTTAAGACAGAGCAGAAACAAAACCCAACACAAGCGAAGTATGTTGTGAAACTCTCACTCAACTGGCATTGGTGGAAAAAGTGAAGCCTGGAAAGCCACCAGGACCAGAAGCATATCTGTAACATTTACCAGTCTGTTAAATGAATCCTTTTGCCTCTGCTGCTAACTGATCTTGCTTTTCCCATGCTGTTTAAAAGCCAGAGGCAGGGATACAACAGCATTTGTTAAGGTGTTACTTAAAACAAAACCAGGATACAGATCCCAAGTATCTGTGATCTAAGTGTAAGACAAGAAAGAGCAAAGAGAGGCTGATGCTGACCAAGGAGTACAACATCTAAGTTTGACTGGTAGAGGTTACAGACTTCAGAAAAAAATGACAGTTTCCTGTAAAGGGTCAATAGAAACAAGAATTTGAAGGAAGGTGATGGGGCATTTGTGCAGGTATGTACAGCAGGGTCCTGATAGAGTAGATACTAGGGTTGAAAGCAACAAGGTAGAAAACACAAAGTGAGATGATGGAGGTTGGCTAATCACAAAGATCAACCAGAGACTGGACATAGAGAGCACTGAAAGTGAGGAAAGCAATTTAAATCTGACATGCTCAGGAGCAAGGATCCAATGGCAGGCTTTGTAGATGAGAAGAACATACTCAAAGTGATGAATGGGGAAAAAGACATTTGCAGCAGCATTCTGAAGAGGTCTTAGCAAGATGCAGAAATCCAAATACTACATTTAACTGTGTGGCTCCTCTGAGATAATTTTTTTTTTTCCAAGGATGCAAAAAATTGACATAGAAGAAGGATGACCAATATATCTCCAAGCAATTAATAAAGGAATTAAGAGTGAAGAGTTTATCTCAGAAAAGGAGATTATGAAGATCTGGGATAAATACAAGGAAAGTTTTGCAGCTTAAGGTGCAAATGCAAAAATTATCTTCCTGTTTGCTGAATCTTATCCAGCTTGAGCTACTTTTAATGAGGTCAAAAGCACCTAAAGAAAGTCCCACGATTTCAGTTTAACAGAATTTTAGTTTAACAAATGTCCCTTTCGGGTTTCCAATAGAACTAAGGAATAAAACATGACTGTCTAGTCTTTGCACAACGGCATGCTAAGTAATCTGTTTGTTAAATGCAAGCTCAAGTGCCAAAGTTGGTTTAATCAGAACTCGGCCAATATAAATATAAGTGCTGTTAGAACAGAAGGGTATTTTCCGTATTTCAAGGAATGTGTCACATTTAAACTTGATATTCCCCAAAGTCAGCATTCCTGCATTTTTGGTTTTTGATTGCAAGTCAAAACAAAACAAAACAAATTAAGTTAAAATTAATTCCTGTTCTTTTAAACAGTGAATTAAAGGGCATTTTAATTCTCCTAAAAGCATCCTATTTGTCACTCAGTTTGGTACTTGATATGGCTTATGCATGACCATGGAAAGCTGAAGGATGGTCCAGCTCTCATTTTCATGACCCACATTTCAGATCTGGAGCTCAAAACCACTTTATCACATTTTTTACAGTGATGCTGGGTCAGGTCCAGAAATTTCCAAAGGCAGATCAGCTGTAAGGCATAGATCCAGATCTGAATTTTCTAGAAGCCTGAAATAATCTCAGACAGGAGCCTACACAGACCTGTTACTATTTTTTTTCATGCAGAGGAAGAGGCAGCGTGGTACTAAAAACTGCTATATGCTCTGCTATATCTATTTGAAAGACTTGGAAAGACTGGTACACTGTGATTTTGATTTTAACACACCTGTAACTCAGAACCTTAAATAACTTCAGTCTTCTCACTGCTGTTACAAAATTCATCAAATTCCTCCTGATTGCAAAGATACATTTATTTTTCCTTCAATTCATGCTCTCTGCTTTCTTCCTTCCATATGTTAGATATATTTGGTGAAATGCCATGCTATTGTGGTTTTATTCTTTATACGATAATTCCTTTTCTCACTGCCTTTCTGAAGCTTGAAAACTATCTGGAAGAGACAAATACTATTGTACAGGTAGACCATGTGAATACATTAAATGTATTCAGGGTATATATATTTCTTATTAGATTAATGAATTGGAGTAGGTCCTGTCATTCTTTTCTCTCAGCAGTTCAATTTCTTGTATAGATTAATATACTTCATATAAGTGTGTTTGCAAGTATAGAAAGTTTTATGCCAGTATTTAATATGTTTTTGCAACTGTAGGAATTGTGTTTCATTGTAATTTATGACCAAAGAAATAGAATTCTGTATAAAGTGAAAGGTTAGTAATGTTGTTAAGAAAATGGTGTGAAGAAGTAAATATCTAGTTACTTACCTTTTCCTAGGACTTACTATCACTATTACTTTTTGACAATTTTACTGAATGTGACAACAGAAGCCAGCTTTCCATCAGTTTGTAGGCATCCAAGGATGTAGGTCAACCTCTAGTCAGATTTGTGAGAACTCTGAACATGTGTTGCTCATGCAGGCTTGAATAGACATAAAACACCAAAGTCAAACATGTACTCAGAAAAAATCTTTTGAAAGTCCTCTCTGCATTTTAGGACACTGTATTTGGACCCTCAGTCATCCTCACATGTCACATTTTAACAACAATCATCACGTAAAATGTAGCAATGCCAGTATTTGCTTTCAGTTGAAAAGAGTAAAAGTTAGAATTGATAAAAACGTTTGGTGAGTAGATTCAACTGGAAGGAATTCGTTGAATTTGCAAAATGTTCTATAGCAGCATGTTCATTCAATGACACACACTTTGAAAGAAAATAATTTAAATTAGTCATTTTTTGTTTTCTCATTTCAATAACACAGAAGTGTTTTGTTTCAAGTCTATAATTTGCTTTTATATTGTTTCAGTGTTATGCTATGTTTTTTGCCTCAGCATCAAAATGACATTTTCCAGTGTTGCCAAACCTCTTGTTTTGTCTCAGAATTTCTTTTTCAGGAAAGATAAAATCCAGTCTTGAGGTTTTGTACTCATTTTGAATGGAAAAGGTCATTCGAATTACATGAAATTTCACATAGAACAGAAAAACATCCCCATTATTCTGCCTTTAAGAAATTGAAATAGGAAAATAAATAAATTAATAAACTATTAAATTTTATTTGTAGCTGAAAAATACACCTGGAACCTTACAAATAACAGAGAACTTTTTTTCATTCACATTCCTTTAAGAAAAAGCTCTGATGACAGATTCTGGAAAAGGTTCTTCTAATGTATCTTTAAACAATAGTAACTTAATTAGGTATTAACACCATGGTTTACCTCGATTTACTGTTCCCAAGGAGCACAACTGTGACAGGATGGATTCATGACAGACCTAAGAAGTCACACAACATATTCTGCAGCAGACAGGCACTACCATGTCTTTATTGCAAAGATTAGCCTGTTGTCCTGATATTTTTTTGAGATACTCACTAAGAGAAAGAAAAAAAAAAAAACAGGAAAATACCCACATTTGCTGGTAAGCTCAAACTTCAAGTAGTGCTAGAAGAAAGTGAATGTGGGACATATTTGCTAGCAAAACTAGAGCTCGTTTCTGTCAGTCCCTTTCTCTCAAAACAAAAATTAGCACAAAGAATTGATGAAGTATATAATGATATATGTGGAAACTATATAGAAACTAATTAATGAATTACTCAGAGGGAAACATTATGAGATGGAGTCTGTAGGTTATGCTTCTGTTTTCCTCTGTGATGTCCCGTAGGATTTTGCCATAAACAACCTTTTGATCACTGACAAATTTTAAAGTAAACAAAAATAAACATTACCAATTTCCCATTATTTCAATGTTAAAGTCACTATATAGCAAAAAAACCACTGCTCTGCACTTTGAAAAAAAAATATTCTCCCATATTGTCTCTCATATTTTGTTCTCTTGTTTCTCCTCAGAGAATGAAATAAAGGGAGAGCTGCCTGGAATGTAAAGTATTTTCACTCTCTTTTCCCCCTTTATCCATTCTTTAAAATTCAAAACATTCTCAGCTTTGGAAAAGTTAAAATGCAAAAAAAAGTATGTTGAACCATGGTAATTTTTCACTCTTTAACATCCCTGCTTGATGAGGCTTTGTAATGTCACCAGCTGGCAAACAGAAAAAATTCTGTTTCATCTTCCTTGAGGGTAAAAAGTAAGGAAAATAAAAGGGATGACAGCTTTTACATCAAAAATCCATAAAATTAATTTTATTGAAGAATGTTTTCTGTTTTCTTGCATTCTAAGTACTGAAAACAATAGTCAAATTTCAGAATTTTCTGCAAGACTTGGTTTTGTTTTGGTGGGGCTTTTTCTGTATTGGGGTGGGTGGAGGGGGACGGATTTGTATGGGTTATTGCATTAATTATCCCAGCCAGCCCTGCTCCCAGCCGGCTCCGGCAGCTCCTCGCCCGCCCTCCCGCCCGCCTGGTGCCGCGCCCACGAGGGGGAGCCAGAGCCCGGAGCGGCCGGGCCGGGACAGCGCGGGGGGCTCGGGGCTGCGGAAGGAACGCTGGAAGCAGCTCAGCACCGTCTGCGCCGAGACCCGGCTCACGGTGCACCGGGACTACGAGAGCTCCCTTAAGTGCTTTCTTGGCTCGGCGCCCATGAGTACACTGATTGTTTTTAAATAGATCCAAGAAATGAAGCGTTGCCAGTTGGAACCACTTTATTGGTGAAAGAATATGTTTCTTTTTCATCATCTACATATTTGCGTTTTGGAGAAGTGACAACAGAAAAGAACACATTTGGACAAGATGTTTCACCTGGGGTAGTCACTGGTTCAAGGCTGCTTTCAGAGCCATCCCTGTCCAGCTCCCCCTGTAAACTCCCAGGTTCAGGCTCACAGGCTGACTCGACTCAGACTCCATCGCTCTGTTGTGCACGTACCTGTGCTTGCTTTTGCATGGCCCTGAGCCTTGTTTAATGAGGTGTTGCGGACTAGCACTCTGTGTGATCTCACTGCATAGCCCACATTTATCCTCTGCTGTGGTATTGCTGGAGTGTCCTAATCTAGGTGACTCCCAGCCGTGTGGATAGAAAAGGTGCAGGTTTATGATGCTTATGCTTTATACCATACTATGAGTTTATACCATTCTCAAACTGTTCTTCATCTTTGGTGAGTCAGAGTCCTATAATAAAGATGGGAACATACAGATAAATCATAGAATCACAGAACTGTTTGGGTTGTAAGGGACCTTAAAGATGATCTAGTTCAAAGCCATGGTGGGGACACTTCCACTAGACCAGTCCCATCCAACCTGATCTTGAACACTTCCAGGGATGAGGCACGCACAGCTTCTCTGGGCAACCTGTTCCAGTGTCTCACCACCCTCACACTAAAGAATTTCTTCCTACTATCAAATCTAAATCTACCCTCTTTCAGTTTGAAACTGCTACACCTTGTTCTATCACTACACTCCCTGATAAAGAGTCACTCATCTTTCCCGTAGGCCCTCTTAAGTGGTGGAAGGCTGCTATGAGCCTTATCTTCTCCAGAGTGAAAAACCCAACTCCCTCAGTCTCTCCTATAAGAGAGGTTATCCAGTCCCCTGATCATCTTCATGGCCTTCCTCTGAAGCCACTCAGGCACATCCATGTGTTAATGTCTAGACATATAGAATGTATTTTTAAGCAGGAAAAAACACATGGATATTGACCACCTACTCCAGTGGCAGCAAATTCTTAGACTCATATTTAATGCATTTAACCATATCACAAGGGCTCACCTGAATCATGTATATATAGATTCTGAAATTATCTGTAGAATAAGTATTTACATGTATTTCCCACAAAAACCAGGATCATTTTGCTTTCATTTCATTTCAGAGATAGCAAGATAGCATCTAAAAACTCCTGACAATAACAAGCCAACTGCATTAAGCAAAGGCAAAACAGGAAGATAATGAGAATTAGTCCTCTTCCTGAGAAAAATTTAGTCTAAAGAAAGATGGTAGTTAAAAAGGTAGTAGAAAGGAAATATTAATTGGGAAACTGAAGGACAGATGTGTTACCTGATTTGCCAAAGAAGGGACAGGATTCGTCTATATAGTATTTTGCAGACGGAAATGGCTATGTGACTTTGAATCTGGAACTGCCTCATCATCTCACAGCTTGGAAAATAATAAGATAAGCTCTTATTTACTTAACCACAATTACTTGGACAAGAAAGATAAGGGAATAAACAGAACAGAACTGAGGTATTTGTGCATGTCCCTTAACCACAGAGATTCCCTCACTGCTCAGAGAATTCCACAATGTTTTATCATATATGACTGCAAGCACTGTCTTACTTCCCTCATTAGGTATGATTTGATTCACCCTGCATTCTTCCATTGCCTTATACATCTTAATTACAGGAGACAGCTTTTCACTTCTGCAGTAATTATCATGATACAGGGTTAATACTTATTGGTTCTGAGGTCCTGCAGTACAGATTACTTTCTATAATCATTTGGACATAATCACCAGCATAGATTCATAAATAGGTTGATATTTTTCCAAACAATGTTTGTGGGAAAATGAGCAACGTTCTAAAAAAAATTGCCTAGTCCTACCACAGAAAAGATGCCTAAGTCTGTCAAAATCACATTAAGAATCATTTAAAGACCTATGAAATGCAGTTTTGTACCCAGCCCATGCATACTGTCATCTCTGCACCTCCAACACCTGCTGTCTGCAGCATCCTGGGAGTATTGCTGAGCCTGATCGCAAAGTCTGTGGGACAAGAAATATTCACAGCTCAGAGGTTTACTCTAAACAGGCTAGAGGCTGGTCTTAGGGTTTCAACACCCATTTGCATCTGTGGTGCATTAGCTGCTTTCCTGTGGCACTATTTCTGATTTCCTGGGGTATTTTATCTAATTTAGTGTCTTTTGAAAGAAATTTGATACATTGCTCCAAAACTGTGACACCCAGTTCAAACAAAAGCACAGTGAGCAGGAATGATTTGGAGACTGGCTTTGAAAGCCCACATCTGAACTGACCTAAAACACTCATGAGCATGTTCTCCTTATCCATACATGCCAACATTAAATGGCATCACACTGGCTTTTCCCATCCCAGAGGAAAGTGAGACATTTTTATTTCCTTCTTTGCATATTTTTCTCATATGGGAATGTACATGATGAAGAAAAACAGATGTTTTATAGAAACGTTTTTTTTACTCTAATAGAAAAAAGTTCTACTATGGATATCATGAGCAAGCATATGGGTTACAGTCTGTGGATATTTATCCTCTGCTTGGTAATTCTGTAGGAACTCCACAACTTCTATTATATTTTTTCATTATCTTGATTAAGAGTTTAATTGGTCAAGTCAATTCCATAGAATATTACTAATGTCATGATCATGAAATTTCTCTATGTCATGTCTCCATCTCATGATGACCCTGTGTCAGGAAAGGCTCTTGACTGAATTCAGAACTTACAGATGAATTTAAGAATATGTGTTCGAGTTCCATCAAGAACAATAGGCATTAACACTAAAGTGAACAATGTGTTTAAGGCTACCTAAATCATACTTGTTTCAGAAATAAATTTAAAATATTTTACTTTTTTTTTCTACCTTTTAGCTTGTGTATTCAGCCTTCCCTTAAAACCACTTGTAGGATCATTGAGGTAAATAGGGTTACTTATATGCTTCAAGTCTGACATACCTAAGAACTCTGCAAAATGTGTTGAAAATCACTTTCAGACTTAACTATTTCTTTAATACTGCCGTTTTTTAAGACTGTATTATGATCTATTAAAGAACAAAACTTTTCTTTCTTCTCTGTTTTTGAGATGTTTCCCTTAACTACAGAGTCTTGAGGTACTGTGAACCAACAGTCAGACTTGGCAGGTTGGATATGCCCCTATAGGGCAAAGTGAGACGGTTAACATCTTGGGGAAATGTTTTCTCCAGCTGCAGGAAGTATATTAAAATTCTCACAACAGATAATTCCCTCACAATTCCATTGGCAATTGCCAGCAGCTTCTGTGAAGAGCTAAGCTGCCTCATTACAAATCATCAGGTGAACCGAATGATGTTCAATGTTTAAAGAAAGTCATAATAATAATGCTATAAAATTGAAGCACAAAGCCTGGTGGAGACTGTTCCTGTAAGAATTAAATTATTACATTTTAAAGCAATCATACGCAATAAAGCAGCTGAAATATTGTTTAATAATAAATACTATTGCTGATGCAAATCTGTTTCATTCTAACGGCTACTATAATTAACTGCACGGTTTGTGAGCTGTTAATTTTGAGGATGAGTAATTGGTTAAACCATATTTTGTGTGTTGCAGTGTAATATGCTTGTTCAATTTTCCACTTAATTTCAATTAATATGGGTTTTACATGTACTCCACTGCTGCAGTTTTTATGCCTATTATTTTTAATTAGGAAAAAGCAATACCTTGATAGAACAGAACAAATGTGCAACACTGTGTGTTGTTTCCAAGGTTTTTTTCCATTACAGATATTTCAAGCTCATATCATTTACCTATCCAAAATGTTAATCGCTGATTCTGAGATTGACTGGAACTGGGAGCGCCAGCTCCCATATGAGACAGAAGGGAAAAATGGATGTCTCAGTTCCCTCATTAACTTACTGACCTCTACATCATGATTTTCAGTTCAAACTATGTATCTTTGCTACCCTTCCTGATGTTTTCAGTACTCAGAAATGTTTTTGTGATTAGAACTGTGTGGTGATATTCTTATTCACCACTGAAAAGGTAAGCTTGTATTGTGAGCACCTGTTTTACGATGGGTTCAATCACCAGCTGGAGATTCTTACTCGTCTCCACAAAAGGTGCCTAGATGTCAGACTGGATGCATACTGTCTGGATGGATATTGTGAAATGAGATGAGTGCCACCTTCAATCATCTACCAGTCTTCATTTCTTTCAAGAAAAATGTTGTCTGTGCATCAGTCTTTTTATGGCCTAATTTACTCCTCCCACTGTGCTGTCCCTGCAGTTCAGACAGGCAGGTGTAAGCTCCATCTCAGCCACTTGCTGATGCCTCTATGGGTGGCAGACTCTCATAGAGTGGATGGAGGGTTATTTGCATTCCCTTTGCTCCTGGCCACCCACATATGGGACTTCCTAGCTCCCAGAGTTTGCTGCTTGACTGCTAAAAGGAGAGAAGATGTTCTAATAGAGCTCTTTGTTTGCTCTCCCTCCAGAGCCAAATCTTTCCAGGTGTCTGACAAATTCCCAGCATCAGTGATGCGGTTGCTTTATCTCTGATTCTTCTCAGTTCCCTAATATTAAAGATCTGGTGGCTGCAGTGCAGCTAGCAGCTTTGCTGATAACATAAGAGGCAAAAAACCTCCATCCTACTCTTCTTTAGCTGGACTGGTGCTGCCAACATAGCAAATCTGTGTCATTAATAACACTGGGTTATAAAGAAAAAGGCCTTCAGGGTGCTGCTGAATGAATTTTTATTGTCCATTTCACAGAAGCTTAAATAGAAAATAGAAATCCAGACACTGTGTTTTAAAAGCCAAACTAAGTAAGGTTAACCGATTCTGGCTAAACAGAGTCATTGCCTAACCCACATCATCAAACTCTTCACAGACACTTTAATGCATTCATCTGCATTGCATCATTATCCTAACATCATAAATAGAAATCAGCAAGAGACAGAGAAGTAGGAATGTTGTTAGAGCAGAAACTTTTGGTACAGTAAAGGAGTTGTGCCTAGGTCGATCTGTTTGCACAGGATTGGTTCCCATGTCTCTGAAACAAAAGTCTTGTCTACAGGGTCACTACAGAATAGACCCCATGTTGGCATTTGCACCTCAACAAAAGATTTATGAGTATTTGCAGAGATTTCTGCAGACAAAGAGAAGTTCCTGGATTCCACAAAACATTATAATGCTCATGTCACATGCTTTAAAAAACAGATGGAAGAGAGGTAGTCAAAAAACAATATATGTGAGAGGAGCTGCACAGAGAAAGGCATCAGCTGGGTAGCAAAATATTTAACAGGAACCTCCTCTTTCAAATCTTTCTTTTCTTTGTTGTTGTGGTTTGTTTGTTTGGGTTTTTTTTTTTTGTTTGTTTTTTTGTTTTTTTTCATCTTTGCTATATGTACCAGTAAAAGCATCTGTGTGTTTAAGACACTTAAAAAGACTTTTTCCAATTTACCAATATATGTCTGAAGACTTGATCATATTTCAGCCCCATGTGCTAACCACATGCTTTGCTATGTTTTCCAACAGGTCAGATGACTCTGAGAACGCAGCATGTTCAGGATTCTAAGATGGGCTTTGTAATCAATGCAATATACTCAATGGCATATGGCCTCCACAACATGCAGATGTCACTGTGCCCAGGCTACGTGGGCCTCTGTGATGCCATGAAACCAATAGATGGTCGGAAGCTCCTGGAATCCCTCATGAAAACTAATTTTACTGGTGTCTCTGGAGACATGATCTTGTTTGATGAGAATGGTGACTCACCAGGAAGGTAATGTTGACATTGATCAAGCTGTTTAATAACAGACATGTTAACTGTACATAGTAGATGTATGCAGACTTGACATCAGAGCTAAAATCTTATGCTTGTATTTTCACATTTCCTGACATCCTGTGTTATTTTTCAAAAAAAAGCTTTTTTTTTTTTTTTTTTAATGTGCATTTTTAATGATTTTTAAGGCCAAAGACATGATTTTCAGGCATGCAACCTTCCTGAATGAATTTACGTTTTCATCTGTACCATTTAAAGGTTTTACTTCTCACTACAAACCGTCAAAAATTCAAATATATGTTCATAGACCGTGATGGGCACCAAAGCATCGTTCTCTCTTTCTTTGGCTGTTTAAATGTATATGTTTGATTGAGCAATGAGCAATCATAGCAGACATAGTTCTTTTATTAAGAAAGCTAAAACAATATCAGAAATATTGTGTAGATGTTTCTGAGATTTTTATTTTCTCATCAGAATTGTTAAAAATCTGCTTCCATAATAAAAGATAAACACAAATAATTCCAAATAAGGCCTTTCCAATTGCATAACAGACTGAACTATCAATTCACACTGTGCTCCTATAAGCCAAACTGAATTTAAACAAAGCTTCTTTGGCTGATAACTAACATACATGTATATACATATATCTATGAAAGTTTTGCTTTTTCTATGACATGTAGTATCCATATAAATGCACATTAAAAGAATTATGTTGGGGCTTTTTTCTGGGTTTCTGCCTACTGAACTCTCAGAAGATGAACAGCAAGTGTAATAGCATTCAAAGTGTATTTTTTCCCTATATTTCAGTCGGTAGATTTCTACTTTGTTCGCTGTTTCTGCTTCAATTTCATTGACATAGCCTTTTCTGTCTACATTATTGGGAAGTTTTAAAACATCTTTGTGATGGCACCATATAAACAGATGACTAGAGGGAAAATTGTTCATCCTGTACAATCATTTAAATCCTGGGTAGAGATGGATAGGAAAAGATAAATCCATCGGTAAGAATATTTTGACATTTCAAAAAAAATCTGCAATTTCAGAACCAATTTTTTTTGTTTTAATTTGTAAAGTCAGTATTGTCCCCAAAAGAGAGCAGGACAACCACCTACAAAGCAGTTTGTACCTCTGGAGACACAAATTTTCAAACTCTTCTGACATAGATTCTAATGAAGTGTGCTGTGACCTGGTAGGAGAAGTCAGACACAAACTGGCAGAAAGCCAGGAAAATTTCAGATGGAAATTTATTTTCAGCACTGTTTTGGTGAGCAAGGCTGTCTTCCAACTAATCATTTCTGGTTTTAGAAATAGCTGAATTCTGAAGAAAGGTGATAAATCTCGATTTTTTTGACCAAATTATTTTTAAAAGACTTGTCCCAGACTTCTCTTATAGGATTCCCACTTGGTTTAAATGGTGCTCAAATGCAATGGACTGCATCCTACCTTATTCCCATTTCACTCATTTCTTGTAGAAAGACTGAAGACTGCCACAAATGAATGATATGTGGCATGACAACATCGTTGACAATATCTAAATTTTGTAAAGAGACCTTTTCTTTATGTTGGAATGCTTAACAATAACAATTTAACTCCATTTGTTGCAAGGAATTTAATTTAATATCTTGGGTCTTTTACATTTCAATTTTAAGTAACATGATAAAGGAATTATATCTTGTGCAGGCATTTCCTCAGTCACAGTAAGACATCAGTGTTTCTCTGAAGAGCACGGGGACACCATATTGATTGTGCATCTCAGGATAATGCAACTTTAAGAAAGTCCAACCTCACTGGATTTATGTGAGACCCAGTAGTGCTCTGTCCACTCAAAATAATGGACTGTGTGTGGTCCACAATAGTCCCAGAGTTTGTTTACTTTTGAAACATAGTTCTCTGTTCTGTTTTCTACAATAGCCACATCATTAAATCCAATCTATGTGCATAAATTAGCCAAAATTGAGTAAAAAATTTACTTTTTCAGGATTAAGAAGGCTTTAGCTTTCTTAAGAAGGCTGGTTGTCTCTAACAATCAGGTTTCAAGTAGTTTTTAGTCTTTTCAGCACTGTCAAGCAATATTTGCAACAGCTGTGAGATGGTGCAGTCATATTGGAACAACTCGTCTCTCCTGTTCACTTTTGTTGATAGCGGCATCTTCACTTTCCAAAATGGAAATTTAAATCCTCACAGCTGTACTGTGGTAGTGGTGTTAAGCAGCAGAACATAAAAAGCCTTTCTGACCTAGATAGCTTAGGATTTTGATGTGTAGCAAAAGGGTTTTGATATTATACAACAGATGATTAATCCCACAAGATGCTTTGATTCCTGGCCCTACTCCAAAGTTTTTTCTATGTATGTTGAGCTTTAACCAGATCGACAGTCTAGTGGAGGGTTTGTTTTAGGTGAGACAGAAGACATGCAAAAAATCCCAAATGAGTATGAAGGGAACAGACATGATTTCTCAGGAAGATAACAACTAGCTGTAAACACTATAAAAATTCTAAAGAAGGAATTGAGAAAGAAGAAAGGGAAGAAAAAACAGATGCTGATATTTGGCTATGCTTCCAAAAGAATATGTATTCTCATCAACTTTTTTTTGAAACAAGTGTTTCTCACAGTGATTAGGGCATTGTTGGATGTGTGCTATTGCACCATCTGGTCTCTCCTATCCTAAAGTGACAAACTGTCCCTGTGGTATCTCAAGGAATCTGCAGGGAATCAGTGACTCATGAATCTCGACTATGGCAATGGGCTTACTGAGTCTGGCTGTTTCTATCAGTCCAACAATGCTGCTCTTCACAAAGAAGAGACACAACATACTGAGACAATAGTTTATTTAATTTGTTAGATTTCTTTCCAGTATTCCTCTTGGGATGTACGCATGGAACTGGTGGGATAACTGGGTTAGGTCCTGTGGCCTGTTAGCCATTGGCAGTACTTTTGTTCATCTGCCCATAAAACTCCACAGCTTTAACAAAGCAATATTCAAAACAGTGTTAAAATACTCTGACAGTGCTGAATAGATTCCACAGTGGTTTCTGGGCTAACTTTTTGGTTAGTCTGTTTAATCCTATGCCTGTTAACATCAGAAAAAATTCTTCATTTATAGACACGTGTAAAAGCCTCTTTATTTGCATTTGTGTGTGTGTTATCTACATTCAATTCATTTATCAGTCTGCCATCCACATCTCCAACTTTGATGAGGTCATTTTTAGAACTATAGACATTTCCTTCTTTACATAGGATGGAAAGCAAAGCATTCCAAAATCAAGGAGTATCATATTTTTTTTTTCCTAGCCGAGTTGTTGCTCACTTACTCCTCTTTTGGAAAGACTCAAGAACCATAGGATATGGGTAACATCATATTGCCAGTTCTGTCAGTCTCCATTTTAATTTTCTTTCACAGGTTTCCTGCAGTCCTGATCCTGACCTGTGTGTAGTTTTGGCACTGAATGTCTGCCATAGTTTCCCCACTGTGACAGTTAGACTTTGTTTCTGATGCAAAGCGTCCTGAGATCCATGGATGGAGAATACTACAGAATAGTTTTACTGGAACTTTTTTATGCCAGCATGGCAGAAATATTGATGTTAGATATAATACGGCTATTGCTTGTCAGCTTTAAAAGTGTTTCCTCAAAACTTGAGATATACTTGGGTATCTTAGTTAAGAGATTGTTTGATAGAATGAGTTTGTTCTTCTACTTGTACATTTGACTTCACAAATTACACTCTGACAATATCCCACTTAATCCTACCCTATCCATATGCTTTGCCTTAGGGCCTAATTTTGTGCCTGCTGCCAGGAAAAAGTTGTCTCCTTATTTATGAACCAGTGAGGTTTTCTAAACCTATGATTGTATTAATCTTCTGAGTCTATATTGTTTGCAGATTTTCCATAAGTGAATTTCATGTTGCTTAGTCAGATTACTTCAAAATCCCCTAAAGAGGAGGTAAAGAAAAGCATGATATTATCAATTCAGGACCTGCCTAATTTTCCAGGCATGTAAGTGTTTTCCTTATAAGTAAGTGCTAAAAGAAATGGCCTGTAAGGCAGAAAGGTGGCCAGCTGTTCAGCACGACAGTGAGAAGCTGGTGAGTCCTACGCTGCTCCAAAGACTTTAGCTCTGTGGGAGCTAAAAAGAAACTAGGAGGAAGATGAACATGAACTTGAAAACTCTGATAAGCTCTAGCTCTGCTTGTAACAAATAACCAGGTGATCTGACCCAAAAGCAGCCAAGGACTGAGGCATGAATACTCTTTCGCTTCCACACCATACTGTACTAGGAATTAAGTATGTTCTGATTGCTGAGGAATTACATAAAAATGAAGGGATTTGTATGGATGGGAAAGAATAGCATTTGCTGCTGCAATGCTGTAGAAGAAAAAGGGGAAGAAAAAAAAAAAAAGTTAAATCTCAACTTTATTCTTCAAATGTCTGGACTACAAGCTGCCTCTTCATAAGAAGATCTTCCTGAAGCCTTCAGCATGTCCCAGGGGCCTGGATTCTGTGCCCAAAGAATGATGCCTGATTCCTCTCTGGGTGCCACAACAAATTGCATCTTGCAGTCTTACAGCACTGAAAGTTTCTTTTGATCCTACAGGCCCAGGTTGCTTCTACCTCACTTAAGGAGATTAGCTGCCTCCAGGCTTCCACTCTCAGGAGGGGAATAAGCACCTATAGACAGTGAGGAACAGTTAGTGTTAGGAATTGCAGTTATAGGGTTAGATTTTTCTGTATATGCAACAGAGGGAGCCAAGGACAGCTAGGGTTCCCTTTGCTCTTTGCTTCAGTACTGGAACTTACACAGGGTGAATCTTGTCTGGCTCATTTAATTGTTTTCCTTAAATAAACACAGTCATTCTCAGAAGCTCTGTCCATCACTTAACCCCAAAATGTTCAGGGAATTTTCATAATGATAGAAGAAAGCAAATTAAAATAGAAAGGACCAGAAAGATTATGATATCACAAACATTACATGGAGGTATTCAAGCATGATGTTTGAAATTTTGTCTTCTTTATTTCAACAATCTTGGTTTTCACTGAATAGTGTTCCTTTAATGGCACATCTTGTCATGATGTTCTCCTCAACTCAGCTATGTCTCCCCTTTGTGTTTCCAAAGATATGAAATCATGAATTTTAAGAAAATGGGGAAGGACTACTTTGATTATATCAATGTTGGCAGCTGGGACAATGGTGAGCTGAAAATGGATGATGATGAAATATGGTCAGAGAAAAATAATATCATCAGATCTGTGTGCAGTGAACCCTGTGAAAAAGGCCAGATAAAGGTAAATATTTTCTCCATTTATTTCAGCTATGTAGAATGCATAACCTTGAATTTTGAAAGCAAGTTTTTGTTGACTCTTACACAGAGACAGTATCCCACACCTGAATTGAAACATACAGGCTTATGTATTTAGCTCTTACTCATATCATAGACATCTCACTATTTTCATAAGTTGCCATTTTCTCATACACCTGTATTTGTGAACTGCTGACTTTTTAATACTTCTATTTCAAATGCTTTAGAACAGGTACTTTGGGGGGATTTGGGTTTTTTTCTGCATATTTTTACAGCATCTGATTCAGTGGAGTGTAAATCCCTGACCAAGACTTGTCAGTACAACTGCAGGTAAATTATAAATAATAATTGCTGGTATTTCAGTGCTAGACATAGACACCTAGACTGTGGTATCATCAGAGAACACTGATAACTACAACCACTTAGAACTTTAGAAAATGCTGGCAAGATTTTTTTTTTTTTCTCATACATGTTTTACTGCTTTTTTGTTTCCCAGATTTTTGATTTTTCCTTACTCCCTTTCCACGTTGCAGTAAGAGGCTAGATTAATCTGTCATATATTAATTGTACTCTAATATCCTTCAGCGTCCTATGACACTGCAGGACAATTAAAATACTGCAAGCCCTTAGCTTACCTTGCAGTCATTTATGTAAAAGCCTGTGGACTGTGAGGATGGGCCACAGAGTGGATCAGACTTAAATAAAACACTGCTGCCAGAAAGCACTTTTTCCTCCTCTTTGTTTTTTTGTTCAAAAAGAGCAAGAAGGAGGACCTGGGTAACTATAGGCCGGTCAGCCTCATCTTCATTCATTTTATGAGTTGTTTATTAAAATTGCAAGAAAGACATTTGGGCTTGAAGCCACCTTCTAAATTCACCATGGCAAAAGACACATAAGTCAACCTACTACTTATGCTGTAATTGGGAGTATTCATTTATAAACTGTTTGGGGAAAGCAGAGAAACTGGGAATACTTTATTTCAAAAGAAAGATATATTGACAAAAGGACAGATGTTTTCAGTGCCCAGAGATAATAAACAAGGATCTTGAAAAAGCTGCATCTCAATCATGAGCATGTAATAACATTTGGCAGTAAATTATAAAATTAGAAATCAGGTCAGATGTTAAAATTGATAAAGATAACATTCTCACTCTTAAATGTTAATTAGAAATGCAGTAATTTAATTCCAGGAAAGTCATGTTCAGTTTGATGTCTGGAAAAAATCACTCGCTCAATAGGATGAAAAATAAACACCTAAAAATCTTTCAGTAATGATCTCTTAGGGAAATAACACTGTTGACATGATTTTCTGTATGGACCACAATGAAGTGAATTATATGCTTTAAATATCATGCACTGGCTTCTGTAGGTATGTTGATATCTGAAATTTTGAGTTTTGCTAATTCTAATAGGGGAAAAAGCATTTCATTATCATTCTGTACCTTCACTTATACATTTGTGGGATTGATGGTTTCCTTCTTCTGGTACATAAATGAGAACAGAGAACTTGTGTCATATTTTGTATAAGCAAATATATAATGAAAAGAAACTCCCTTTAAAATAACATTTTAAACTCCCCTGTATCAAAAAAACAAACAAACAAACAAAAAACCAACCAACCAACCAAAAAAACCCACAGAAACAAAACAA
>JANHGN010002109.1:33704-44902 GCA_024605025.1 Megaceryle maxima
AGCTGGATCTGTTCCTGTGTGGGCTGCCCTGGGTGACCCTGCTGTGGCAGGGGGGTTGGACTCGCTGCTCTCCAGAGGTCCCTCCCCACCCCCAGCATTCTATGAAGCAACAGTCATCACAACACCAATGGCAAAGGAAACCTGCGACAGGCTGGGCTTTCCAGGGCAGCCAGGGCTCTAAGTTAACGGTGAGCTGGAAGTTCCTGAGAAGGCAGAGAGTTTGATGTGGGCTGGCAAAAGGCAGCATTACGATAGGAAGAGCAGGTTTACTTATGTCACTCCCTCCAGTTGTACAAAGACACAAATTTCATCACAGCACACACTCCTGATCTGTGAAACACCAGACAGTGGCACTTAAAACAGCAAGAAGCCTCAATGTCACACATAGGGCAAAAAATGAGAAGCAGCACAATAATACTACCAAAAAACCCCACAAACAAACACAACCAAAACACAAACCACCCAAAACACATTTTGAAAAACCACAAAGTTTCACTTTGCCCAAGAGTCCTGGGAGAAGCCTTAATTTGCAAGAGGTCTGTCAGCAACTCAGCAGAGCCTGCTCTAGCTTTTAGTGAAACCAGTAGGAGGGCTGTTGGTGTTGCCATGAAAGGAGAGGGTCAGGCGTATCCCTCAGTGCCTACCAACACCTCCATGGGGAAGGATGGTGGTGGTGAGGTCAGCTCCAGCCAATACCCACCTGGACACGTGGTCTCCTGCATTAATTCAGTGTCTTTCACACTGTACCCTCAACATGCATTAGAATCATAGCAACCATCCCCTTTTGTGTGCAGGAAAACCCAGGACAGAAAAACTGAATGTCACACTGCTCCTCCCCAGCATATTTGAAGATAAAACCCCATTATTAATTCCTAGACCCACCTTAGACACAAGACTAACTCATTTTCAGGACTGCTCTAAAAGCGGAGCGAAACTGAAACGTCTGAACGCAGAGTGAACAAGGCAGAAACCCTCACACACCATTTGGTGTGCAATTCCAAGCAGAATGAGATGGAACTTGTTTGAAGGCGTCTGAAATATGGATTTATTGGCCTGAAGAAGCTAACCACTGCAAGACCCGTTATCTCTAACTTGGCTCAAAATAACCACCCCTCCACCCATTACAGACACGATAACCCCTTCCAAATACCATGTTCCCACTTCTCCAAAGCCTGCCCTCCCCACCAGCTGATAGGAGAGGGCTGGGTCTTGCTTCCTCAGAACAAAGAATCACATTCAGCACTGTTGAAATAACCAGACTCCATCTCATTACATCTTTCAACCGAAGAGTCAGAAACCATCGTAGGGAAAGAGAAATATGTGCTTTTATTCTGCAACAACCCTGCATTAAGAAATGGCATTTACACCCGAGAGCCCCAGTTGTAGAAGCCTGGTATGCTCTCTGGTGCCAAGATGTAACCCAAAAAAACACAGTGGCTTTATTTAAAAAACAAGGAACTGCCCAAGGAATTAATTCTTAATAGGAACAAAGGCTTTTTGATGTTTGGGTAAAAACGTTCTTGTAACTTCCCAGGAATTTGTGTCTGAGAAATGGAGACTAGCATAATTAAGATTTATATGTCAGACGACTTCTTCAAAAAAACAAAAGTCACTCATGGTTCAACACTGCAAAAAATGCACATTAACTGATTGTTAGGTAAAAAAAATGACCTGCAATACTTGATGCTGATATTCAGCCTCAGTTCTAGAATGTTCCAAGTGACTGATGAATATTTTAAATGCAAATAATCCAGAATAACAGGATTAGATAGACAGAAATGCTTTAATTAATAGCCATCATTAGACTTCAAAGAGATGATGAGCTAGAGGTGGACCTTTACCATCTTCTTTACTTACTGTTTCAACACTGTACGTGCTGACCTTGCACACGGGAAGATGCTTCAAAGGACTTTTACTTACCCTTTGAATTTTTAAGCTGGGTTATCATAAAAAACAGACATTGAACCAACAGAGAAACGAGACCATCGTCTGCCTACGCAGGAAGATACAGCATGGCCTTTCTAACTTGGATTCTGGAACTGTCAGTTTCTGTAGTCAGTAAGATCCACCATCCTCACCAGGCTTCCAACACTTGCACTTCCAACCTATGGCTATTCCAATAACACCCATTTTTGGGTTTGGTATCTGCTCACAAGGAAGTCTCGGTCTGGTGTCTGCCAGATGCACAACTGATCAAAGGTCTACTAAGATTTTTCTGCTTTCCTCTAAATAAGAGAGTATTATCCTGGAGGTGGGACAGGCAAATAACCTAAGGTTTTGCAGCGTCTCTCCTGCACAAACAGTTTAAATCAAACTAATATCCAAATTTGGGACCGGGGAGGATTTTCAGTCATGCCAGCATCAGCTTTTGGATGTTCCTGTCTCCCTCGCCATCATAGATTGGATCAGATTCTAGGATCAATAGTTTAATCTCTTAAAGCTTGGATTGCTTTATTAAAAACAACTTAACCACCTCAGCCCATGGGAATACAGATGGCTTCACAAGCAGTACACAAGTGCTCCAACCAGATGATCTAATGGTCTCTTATGACTTTAAACTCTCCAGACTAAAACCACAGTCAGTTCCACAACAGTGCTCTGGAGCAAGTGGCAGACCCAATGGCAAATTAGCCCATGTGTTTTAATTAGAGCTTCTTAGTAGATTCAGATCAGGCAAACCAAGGCTACCCCACCTCAACGTTGAGTTCAAAGCTCTGCTGATTTTACACATGCAGCAATTTTCTGAGCCATTTCCCGGCAAACCTGGACCAGAATAATGCAAAGCAGAGTCACAGCACGTAACAGTAAGTGCATTTTATTTTACATACGGGTAACACGTACACAAATCATTAGCTGTGTGATTTTCTTCACTGGGATCTCCACTTCCTTTCATTATTTTCACTCTGAAGCGCCCTTGGGGATTTTAAGCTGAGATAAAGAATTAATCTACATTAGCTGCCTCAGCTTATGTCTGGAGTAAGAGGGAGTGCTGTGAGCCAATAGAGGAATAAATCACTACTAGCAGTGTAGGAGCCAGCCTGCTCCTGAATATTCTACACCCCACTTAGCCCAGTGTTTGGTTTAGAAAAAAAAAAACCTAACAAAAAAACCCAAACAGAACCCCAACCCCTCCCCCCAAAAAAACAACCAAAAACCAACCAAACAAAACCAACAACAAACACACACAATAAAACCAACACCAAAACAAAATAAAACACAACACCAAAAAAAAATAAAACACAACACCAAAAAAAAATAAAACACAACACCAAAAACTGGACTTGTGATTCCAGTCTCCTCAGAACATCATGAAATGTCCCCTTCTGCAGATACACAAATGGAGAAAGAAAATAAGCCTGGCCTTTTTTCTTTGAAGATTCATGCTTTTGTAAAGTTTTATCAGGCTGCCTTGATACCTCTCTTTACAGCAACCATTGTGGGTTGTCTGCAAGATTACCCAGGCTGTGTTTCAGAGGAAAGCCCTTGGCTTTTGTTCCCACAGCATTAGCAGCCTCCATCGACGTCCCACAGTGGGAACTGGGCTCACCCAACAGCATTCAAACATGAAAAGGGAAGAAAAAAAGAAAAAGAATAATGAGGTGTTAGCCACAGCGTAAAAAGGTTTTTAAGACTACAGTCTGTTGCAGGTCTGGCTGATTCGAACTTTGAATGTTAGTGTTTGAGTGGAAGGAACAGATGCAGGAGAACCCAACTTGGAAGCTGGCACGTGGGTTCCACGCACAAAAAGATGACACCACACTGCTTGTTAACTTAATGGCTCTCAACCCAGCTGCTGGAAGATGCTGGGGTTTTATCAAGCCAACTTCCCTTCATCTGACATGGAAAAGAAGCCAGAGGTGCCTAATTGCCATTCCCAGTTTAGTGGTGCTCATTTCCAAGCAGTGTAAGGAGCAGCAACAGCTGCTGCCAATGTTGTCCTTTCTACTGCGCTCCAGAGAAACCTCAGACCCTGGTGCTATCAAAGCTGCACCTTTCACCAGCTCCAAATTCACAAAGCACATCCACCGAGCGTGTTTGATTCATTCATTGACCAAGACACACTTTCCACTGCTTACACTGTGACACGGTGACCTTCTCAACACACAGGACATGAGACTGCTCCTTTTCACCTACTGGCAAAGCTACAGGAGCCAGACATCACTGGCAAGTGACTTGGAGATCTTGTTAGGTTAAAGGGTGCTTGATATTATCGCACGGTGCGTATCTTCCAAGCCCTGCAGCTTTATTCTGCCTCTTTGAAATCTGAGCAGTAACATCTTAGCCTGAACCATCCAAAAAAATCTATCTATTAAATCCTAGTCCCGTCCTTTAGAGCCACCTTCTAACCCTGTAACACCTTTTCAACTATCAGATGACCACAGAAATCAACATTTTTGCCGCTGGCTTTTGCTGAATCAGGTTTGTATTCAGGTTAGCCCATTGGTACCACAGGAATTCACTAAACTCCAAGTGTTAGGATTCTTCTCTGTATGGTGCATTGCGGAGAAAGACTTGGAAGTGGGCACATAACCACACTTTGGGCTGCCCCGTGCAAAAGAAGGGGTTCACACCTGAGTGTTGTGGTACTTGTATCCTGGGTTTAACAGCCCATATACCTCCAAGAGGTTTGAAATCCAGATTTTACAACAGTAACCTGTGATTTTGAATGTTTATTTTTATGGCCTGTGAAGAAACAGGTTCTCATTTACAAAACACATACAATTGCAACTGGATTTTACCAATTCTGTCTGTAACCACCTTTTTTCTTTTGTTTCCTTCGAGCCAGCAAACATGCAAATTGTGTTTGGATACATTAAGTACAAGAGTAACTTCTGCAGTGAAGCTTTCAAGCAGATCTGTAAAAGCATAAAAAAAAAACCCCAAACCTATCACTTGATAAATTGGACTAACTCAGCTAATTCCCAACTTGAAAGAGTGGGGGACTTTCAAAAGAATTAAGTGAATTTGCCACTGGCTTTAAATTACTGTCCTAGTTCTTACTGGGCAAAACATCAAAGGAAGTAGAAAGAAAACTTGAAAATACTACTGCACAGCAGTGTGAGTGTTACTATCTAATGAGTTCTGCTGTATGCATTGCTTCCAGAGCGAGCAAGGGTGGAGAGATGAGGGGAGGTCTAATGGATAAAGCAATTGGAGTCCAGCTGTGCCTACAGGCAAGTCTTCATCATAAAGCTCTCTTGACTTAAAGCTTCAGAGTTGTCCCTTGCTAGCATAACGCGTGTCAACACCAAACTCAAGCTGCTAGACCCGCAGGGAATATAGAGCCAAGGGATCCCACTTCATTGGCTCCAAACGTAACCCACCAGAATTACAGCCACAAATTTTTGTACAAGTGCTCTCAGGCCTCCAACACCTTCCCCTTCCCCATCCACGTGCTCAGAAAGAGACAGACAAGCTCTCCCCATGATTTGCATTAAAAGAATTCATACCATGGCTTGGCCCACGGGGTTTTAAGAAACTTGGGATGTGCTGCCAAGAACTTCTTCACCTCCACTGGAGAGCACCCCTGTGGAAAGCTGGGTTGAGCCAACTGCTGCTGGCAGGGCTAACATGGGGAGAATCTCTCATATTCACAACCATAGGGGGTTTCAGCTGGGCCTCTGCACCTTCAGTTCTCCACATTTGACATGGGCTTCCTAACAGATTACTCTCCCGTAGCAGATGCCTGTGGTTTCATTGATTCCTGTTTGCAAAATGACACAAGCCCTGCTCAGAGGGCTGGCACTGCACGGCCAGACAGTTTCACATTTCCAGAAACCTTTAATTGCAAAGCGTTTTTATCTCACCACCTATCTCAGGTAGCAAGCAAACAGGGGAATAGTGTTGAAACAAGGAACAGAAAATCTTGGCTGAGAACTAAGGGTCTTACTCTGGAGGGGAAAAAAACAAACAAGAACACTGGTCCCTTTGTTGTCAAGAAGAACAAAAAACAAGCTACCAAATTTGCAGTAAGATCACTTTCGATGAAACTGCACAAGCTGAAAGGAGATAAAGAATCTGGAAGCAAAGCACCACACACTGTAGCCTTCCCTTCTCTAGAGCTACTTTATTCCTTTACATTAAGCTCCATCTCTCTGATGCTTGAAGCCCCCACTACACATTAGAGCAAAGAGAATGGAGGTGCTGCAAGAATCAGGTCTCTAACATTTAAGCTGGTTACCTTGCATTAAAAAAAAAATCAATCACAACCCATCACTCTTCCATAACTAACTGGCCATTGATTTGCCCATGACATTCTGACAGTATTAGAACTTAAGAGCTGAAGTTAAAAACCACTGGATTATTACAGAGGATCAAAGTGCCAACCTTCCCAAGAACAACACAGTCGTCATCCCCACTGTAGCTCAATGAACTTTTTGCCCAGATCCAGCACCTTCCAGCACGAGGGCCACTTTTATTGCAGCAACACCTCCAAAAACTGCAGAGTGTAAGAAGTGGCCAAAGAATAATCTCCACAGAACAATCACGACTGTTTCTAGACCCATCCTGACAATGTGCCAGACACCTATTTGAAAGCTTCGAGAAGCTGCCAGAGCAATTCATCCTGTAAACAATGCTCCTGCCCCTATTCCTGGGAGCTCTTCCCAGGAGGTACACTCTGTACTGTATCAAAGAGATATTTTTATCACTTAAGCAACCGGTCCAACCAGCACACTGCAACATCATCAGTTTTTGAAGACAACCATAAACTGGCCACCTAAAAGGTGTTTAGTAATTCCTATTTAAGTTCCAGGTTTCTTAGCACATGTTTCCTGGCAAATGCATCAAAATCCATCACTGTATTTTAGGCATTCAATCCTAAATTACATGCAATGCACCTGAAAACAAAGTCTCATTCTGGTAGCAAGGGGAACATAGAATCATAGAATGCTAGGGGTTGGAAGGGACCTCTGGAGAGCAGCGAGTCCAACCCCCCTGCCACAGCAGGGTCACCCAGGGCAGCCCACACAGGAACAGAGCCAGCTGGGGCTGGAAAGGCTCCAGAGCAGGAGACTCCACAGCCTCTCTGGGCAGCCTGGGCCAGGTTCCATCACCCTCACAGTAAAGAGGTAAAAACCTCATGTTGAAGTGGAACCTTCTACGCTCAAGTTTATACCCATTGTTCCTTGTCCTGTTGCTGGGCACTGCAGAAAAGAGACTGGCCCCTTCCATTTGACACCCACCCCTCAGATATTGATAGACATTAATATGACATTAAGAGGAGTCTCAGTCTTCTTAAGACTTTGCACTAAGGTCGTTTCAAGCTGGCCCGTAGCGTTCCCTGAGTGGATTCTTCCATTCTTCTAGAGCCCTGGTCAGGGACCTGCCACACAACAGTGGACTTCAGTTTCAAGTCAGCAGCGTTCTGCAGGAATGGGAGGCGTAAGGCAAGCAGCAAGCTGGAACAAGTACGGATTTTACTCTAATTTGACATGATGTACTACTATCAGTACTGTGAAACTCCTTTGATCACAGACCATATTTTGAGACAACTCTGCAGAAGATGTATGAGGTTTGAAGGCGAAGCCAAGACCGGATGGATGGCCCAGCGTATCAGTAGCTATCACAAATCAAACCATTAGTAAGAAAATCTAATTCTGCAGCACTCTCTCTTCCTTTCTGATCCTTTGCATTTCTGCTCTCATAAATCACAAACGTAGCTGGCAGGCACTGGTTTGCATTTGAAAAATTACTGCCATTCCTAAGACATGACGCAGCTGATTTTAACTCAACGACCACATGGTATTTTGACAAAGTAAATACTTCTCTACGACAAGAATAGTCCCGTGCTCCGGTCCCTCCAGCAAGGAAAAAATGTAATGGGTCTCAGAGGCCTCCAGCAACTTACTGGGGTAATGACCTGTCAGTTCACCAAAAAAAAAAACCCGAGTCTATTCAAAAAGACAAATACCAACCAAATGAAAGCTGACAGATTGAAACTCAACCGCTGCTTTTTGCCACTGTGACAACGAGATTCTTTTGGTGACATGGCCAAGGTATTTTAGCCATAGCAAGTGGCCACACTTCTGGAACCAGGTGAGATTGAGCCATTCCCTTTCCAACAGCCACCCGTGTAGCCGCATACTTGAAGTGCAATATGGAAATGAATCCCTGGAATGGGATGTGAAGAGGCAGGGGAAGGCTTGGGAATCTCAACCTTTCCCTCCCAGACCCCACCTTTAAAAATGCACCAGACCAAAACACCTTCCACAGAGCCACTGAACCATTTCATGAGAGCAGCACCTGACCAACAACAGGTTACTTCATTTAGTTTGACCCCAGAGCAAACCAACTGTCAAGGAAGATGCATCAGACAGTGGCTTTCCTTCCCAATCCAGAGGTGAAGCACGTTGCAAGGAAGCTTTGTGGGACTCAGAAAAATCCTCTTGCTTAAAGAGGCAAGAAGTTGCCTATCAGATCATCAGCAGTGCTTCAAGCTGAAGCTTCCAAAATCCCATCTGTTACTGGCTTGGAAATTCATAGCGAGTGAGAAACTGCAAGCCATGTGTCTCTCACTTATGCTGCCCTAAAAAAAACGCTAGTTTCCAGTCCTGCACTCTCTGTCTGCCATTTCAATCTCAGCTCCTATGCCGCCTGTGTTCTCCATGGCAGAGGTAACAGTCTGCAGGTTTAACCAGTTGAGGACAAAAACTAGAAGGCAGCAAATCAACTGGAATGTACAATCGACAAATCTGTAGAATAATCCAGGGACATAAACCTTTCTGCACTGAAATGCATAAAATCAAAGTGACACCGCATCACATCGGTCACTTCTTGGAATTTCCTTGGTAGGATTTACAGGGCTGTGTTTAAAATAAATACAGGGAGTTCTTTGTTAGTTTCCGACGTGCAGGTTACTACCAGTCGCAATGTTTTCTGTCTAAAAAGAAGGAATCTGTGTCTTTGTGCTTCAGAGCTATCAACTCACCCATCTTAGCAGGGAGTGAAAGTGGTTACCATCTAACAGCCTGTATCATATAAATCGGAGGCATTAGCCTCATTACAACCACCTTCATAATTGGTGCTAACAGGCACGTGGTCAGCAGGCAGATTAACAGCCCAAGAAGCTCACACTTTCCTTCCAGACCTCATCAATGACTTCAAATTAAGCACAAAACCACCAAGGACCACTACTTGAGCAGAAGGGTTGAGCACAGCACAGGATGTGACGGCAGAGCAGCGACAACTCTGCAAACATCAAACTGACAGAACCACAATCCCGTCGATGCCAGGTATCAAACTCTACCTGGCAAGTCACTGCATTAATAATTCTGTTCATTGCCTGTGGATTAACCCCCTGGCTGCAAATTAAACGCAAGAGCTGAAGTGTTACAGACTCTACGTCTGTTTGGTCCCTGTATCTGCACCCAGGGGAAATCGGGACCTTTTCCAGACAGCTGCCTGAACACACAGAAGTAAGGGGAGGTTTCCCACCAGTACACTTGCTGGTTGGTAACGGAAGGGAAGAGGCAGTTTTTTCCCTCCACCCTGCTTACTCACAGGCCAGTGCCCTTGCTAGGCAAGGAGCTGTCAGCAGCAGCAGTTGGCTCAAGCCAGCACAAAAAACTCACCCCGGAAGCTAATAAAAAAGGAAGCTAGAGGAGCGCCTCTGATTCACCCTACTGCCCAAGGCCATTCTTGAGTTAGAAGAGTCTTGCTCAAAGGTGTGCTTAAAAAAGCCCCACCGTAATCTAGCACATCGTAGCATTATAAAGTCTACTTGATTAGAATACCAAGATTTTTGAATTCCTGATGCTCAGAGTAATCTCACCAAGTCACTGGCATCGGCTCCCATAGACAGACAGCCTGGGCTGTTACCTATACAGAAAGAAACAAAGTTCAGGGTGTACAATATTCCACGCCCTCCCAGTTACCGGGGCAGAAACTAGATAAGGTTGTGTTATGTATAATACCTGCGAAGCTTAAGCCACAGTCCTGGGAGAAGTGGGCTGTCTCTCTGCAAAGCCACTGTGAAATCACACGGGTAACTTACCCCAAATTCACTTTGTGAAAAATTGTGCAGAATTAGGTTCTTCACCTTTAAACTCACGGAATGAACAACCTCACAGGAATCAGGGCAATTAACACTTCACAAGCATGAAATTACAGTATTTTTCTTTTTCCCCCCTCACATCCAGAAGCCTACTGTAGGACGCAAGATCCCCCTTCATTAAAATAAACTATCACAAGTTGTGTCATTAGCAGTTTCCTGCCTATTGCTCTCCACCCAACTCTCACGAGCAACCTCAGAACTACAAGGTTTTCAATTCTACAAACTCTTAAGAAAAGGAAAGCTTATCGGTGACACCATTGGTTGTATTCCTCCTAGAGAAAAGTGAGCCAGCATTCAACTTCTGAATTTAAACACAAAGAGGGGGATGGGGCAGAAGGTACAAGGTATCAGTGGAGCTTTCACTGTTCTTCCCTCTAGGACTGTTATGACTTCCACCCGCCGGGAAGATGTCACCCAGTCTGGAGTTCACTCATTACAACCTTCTCAACCTGTCACCACTTTTTCTGGCCACATCTCCTTTTGGGGACAACTGCCATAGACATTTTTGCTACTATGTTAAAGTGCCCTTTGCTGCAAAATATGCTGGAGAGGCAAAATTTCAAAGGTCAATCCCGAACTTGGAGGATTCCAGCAGCCAAGAGCTCCCAGGGTGTGAACTGGACACACACCACTGCCTCCGACCCTAAAGGTTCACAGAGTCTGTTGGAACCTGGAACTGGGAGAGAGCACGAACTGAAAACAAACCAACCAACCAAGCAAAAACCACGCACACACACACACAAAAAGGCAAACAAACAAAACCACAATAAAAACAAACAAACCAAAAACAAAACCAAACAAAACCAAACAAAACCAAACAAATAAAAACCGACCAACCAAAAACCAACCAACCAAAAACAAGCAAACAAACAAAAACAAACAAACAAAAAACAAAGGAAAAAAAAAGGAGAAGAATCAAGAAAGCTCGTGAAGGAAAAGCCGCTCGTGGAGGAAAAGCCACTCGAGGGTGTGCAAAAGAAAAGGCACGACACTAGACAGGGGAAGGAAACTGCAGTGCGGTGCAAGGGGAACCGGGACTCAGCAGCTGCGGATCCGGGGGGGGGGGGGGGGGGGGCGGGGGGGCGGCGGGCCCCGGGGGGGGGGCGGGGCCTGGGGGGGGGGGGGGGGGGGGGGGGGGGGGGAG
>JANHGN010002111.1:0-15878 GCA_024605025.1 Megaceryle maxima
GCTGAGAGCAGGGACAGCCTCAACTAGAGCAGGTTGCTCAGAGCTCCATCAAGCCCCACCTTGAATGTCTCCAGGGAAGGAGGCTGTTGCCAGGCATTCTCAAAAGTCTACGCAGGAAAAAAATAAAGCCAAAACCATTCAAACAATGCGGCCCTGCACACAAATCTCCACAAGTCAGCAGTACATCGTGCTAAATGTTAATAGTAATTCGTTCAGCATCCAAAAATTCATTATACGCCTCCATCCCAGCCCCAAGGAGTGTTCAGCCAAGTGACATGATGAATTTTCACATGTATGGTTGCAGTTCCACTCCCTGACATCACTTGAAAACAATGAAAACCTTCTTCCATATAAATACCATGTGAGAGCATGACCTCGCTCAGGGAGAAGTGCAGCGTGATTGGACATATCCGCTGAGGAACTTGGATAAAGCAGATGTAGAAATCCTGGCCTGGAAAGGACCTCAGGGGTTGCTACGGTCAGGCCTCTGTGCTTTCAGGAAGCTGTGCCACAAATCTCATCCCAGCTCCATCTTTAAGCCAACCTGGGTGTTTGTCTTTCCTCCAGTCCTGTTCCAGAAAGTTTTTAATCTGACATTAAAATGATTGCTTATATTTGCACCCACATATCTTTAGGCAATCCTGGTAAATTTGTGATGAAGCAACACATGTTATGACTCATTTATTCCTCTCTTTATACACAAGCTTAAAGTTTCTGTAAATGCAAATGGGAGATAGGTGCCCAACAAAAGTACTACATAAAATGTGGAGTTGAATTAGAATGTACCTGGCTTCTAGGCTTACCAGAGTATTTCAAACCATTCCTTTGCAGGATGAATTGGTATGAATTAGAAAAATGAATGAAGGTATTACACTACTTAGCCTGATTTTGGTTTATGATTAAACTTGAGAAACATTCCTATTGTGGTCTTCTGGCAAATGCCCTGTCCTCCCCAGGTGTCACATGCATGTTAACAAAGGTGGATTTATTGCATGTAACAAACACACCCAACCTTAATGCCATATCCACTAGTTCTTATGACACATTATAAGGCCAGTGTGAGCAATAATTTATAAACGTGTTTGAAACAAAGTCCCTTTTGAGAAGAATTTCCTGTCTGAAACACTGACTTTCAAACTTTTCTCCTCATGACCTTGTTCTTATGTGGCCTCGAGTGGCAGTGTCACTGTCACGAGTGATTCCAAGCTCACAGCTCCAAGAGAGGGAATCACTGCCCTAGAAACACTGCCTGGCCAGCAGCTCTGAGGCAACCCCCTTGCTCATTGTTTATTTGTATTGCAGGGAGTCCTAGAGAGATGCTGCAGAGTTGGGTCCCAGCATGGTGGCTGCCAGTCGATGACAGGGAGGAGAGGATGTGGCATGCTGACCACAGCAGACCAGTTGGCTCACCATTGTGAGGCTTGGGGTAGGCAATGCATAACTGGGGTGTTTGAGGGAACATCAGAGATGGCAGAGCTGGCCTGCTGGTTGGGCTGTTGTGGGGACTTCCTTTCACAGAAGATATATGGCAGGACTGGAAGCATTTATCTATTTGCTAGGAAATATTTGCAATTATTGTGCAATACTGGGGGAACTACACTGTGACAGGAATTCCTCCAAATCACCAACATATTACACTCTGCATACTCCGTGCAAGGTCTGAAAAAAAATTGGTCTTCTACTTTTCTTTCTAGCCTCTGCATTTCAACAGCATCACAGCAAGATTATTTTCAATTACAAAGAAGTGTCAGGAAGGTGATGGACATCACCAGAGACATTTTGTTAGAAAGCAATCTTATACTACACAGAAAACAATCCCAGCACTCATGGTTCCAGCCTGCTGCTTCCCCACATTTGCTCTAACACTTTGCATGCTTTATATAATAAATGATACTTCAAATGAAAATTATTAGACCAAAATAAAATGTGATTTTTTTTTTTTTAGATTAATTTTTCTTGCACAGACAGAGACTTGTAGCAATGAGATTAATGTTGGAAACGATCCAGCCTTATAGTTTCTCATGTATACAAATTGGAAATTGATACACAAGTAGAGGTAGGAAATGTGGGAAATGATCACGCTGAAAAAGGCGTAGGAGAAACAACAAACACAGGCAAAGGATGAACTGGACCTGAAACTGTAATATGAACTACCTTTAAAAAGCTGGCTGTAAGTTTCAGTTGTAGATGTAAAGCCTAAAAAGGCCCCAGAGTGTATCAAATATCAGAAGGAAAAAAAAAGAATTTGCAGATATTTTAACACTGTTGCCTCTGGAGATGAAAAAAAAATTTTAATACCCTTAGCCAGGAAAAAGTGGCAAAAAAGGAAGACTACTAAGAAAGATGATGGCTCCAAGAAGAAATATATAAAGCTGGATGTCATGGGGAATGTTTTGGCAGAAAGCTGTACAGGGATGGGGTGATCTGTGCAGAAATTGATTAGACCTTAGGTGGCTCCTGTAGTAGTGATGGGTTCGTCTCCTGGTGTCTGACATCTCACCAAGGTAAAACATGAGATACAAGATGTTAGGATGGAGATAGGCCAGGTCTGTGAGTTGAGCTGCTCTGGTGTCACAGCTGCCCACCACAAAAATACCTTTCCCTGTCATGCTTCTGCTTGATGTGCCATTTGACACGCAAAAAAAAAAGCCCCAGAATTGTAGAAGTTAAGTGAATGGGATAAAATAATGCCAGAAAGATGTGAAATGCTGGGTCTAAGACTGAACAAGGAGAAACAGCTGACAAAATATATTGTTTGCCATAGTGATAAGAAATTCCCTGGACAGGATGTGCCACATGAAGATGTGCAAAATCATCAGGAACTGTGGTTCCTATAAAGGAAACAAAACAGGAAACATGTCATGAATCATCAGCAAGCAGGACCTGGACAGGTTACATGGCTCAATCCTGAATTAAATTAATAATTTACCAGGGTTGGGAAGAAGATATTTAAATAGCATCATAACATTATGACAAAAGCTTAAAAGAGACAGACTGAAAATTCAGTCTTATCACGTCTGCTTGGCAACAACATGCGAGGGAGAGAAGTTAGCACTGCCAGAGTGTGGGATGCCTCATTAAATAAACAGTCCCTGACACTAATTAAGAGCATACAGAAACAGATACAAAAAGGTGAACATGCTTGGAGACTTAGGAAGCCTCGGGATAAGTTGACTGTCACATGTTTAGCAGTGACAATGGGGGTAAGTTGACTGTCACATGGTTATCAGTGACAACGTCTCTACAGGCAGCTATTTGATCAGTATTCTACCTGTAATCCTCAACTAATTACCCATCCATCTCTGATTGGTATTAAAGCACCCTGTGTTCATTTATTACCAGCACTGTTTAGCAGAACTCAGATGTGGGAGATAATTTGGCTTCTGGTCAAGATGAGCCAATCCTGTAGTACTCCCTGCAGAGATTTAAAAAAAGGCAAAAAACCCCCCACCCCACCCAAACCAAACCAACCAACAAACAAAACAAAACAAAACCACAAAAAAAACCCACCAAACCCAAGAGGACCAGTGTGACAGAAATCTCACAGCCTGACATAATTTTCCAGTTCCAGTTAATGGAACAGTTAAATGAAAGCAAACTGGTGAAAGTGAACTGGTGTTTCCAGCTAAAGGGTCCCACACCTCTGTCTTTGTCCCTTTCTCCAAACTTCTGAAGATCCCTCAGTTTTCATCTACAGCTGAACAGCAATAGCTCATTCAGCGATTCTTTTCATCTGATGAAGTACATAGAGTATAATTCAGTTGTCTGTTGTTTATCACCACGAGTCACAATAAGGTGAAGAACAGACCCTGCCTTACCTGCTATTTAGCTCTTTCCTTTTTTATAGCAGTGACCTCTAGTGTACAGCTTTCAGTATCCTGACCTGGCATTTCCAGCTTACCGAGCAAGGCCATTTTCCATCTCATGGGAAGGAAGTAGCCTTACAAAGTGACCTCACTGTTTATTTTGGATTCCTTTCAAAGAAAATAAAAGTCGCTCCCTTGAGACTTTGATAGTCTATAGGAGAGCAGCGTGTTGGATCTGTGGCTACTGAGCCCTCATGCTCTAAAGCATTTTTATTTTGGTGTGGCTCAGGGAGACATTTTGCAGCCCGTAGCACTGCTTGCACTGTTATTTTATATTTTGATAAGGTATATTACCTTCACATGAATAAATCCTTGTTAGAAAGCTAAATCTCAGGTGCATTGTCGTGCAGGCCATACTAATCTGGTGCCTAGCAGGTAAAGTCAGCTGGGATTTTTTGAAATGAAATGTGCTAATTACTTGTAATATGAGTTATGTTTAATTTGTTTCTGCTGTAGAAATTCCAGGGGAATCACTAGAAGACGCGGTAATGATCCTTCTCTAGCTCTGAGCTCTGTCTTTGATGAAGGCCAGCACAGGGCGTTTCATCACTTGTATTTCAGTAGGAATATCGTGTGCTTCATTGTGTGATGCTGATTCTTGATATTACCTTCCCAGTCAGTCAGGATGTAGGTTGTCCTATCCCGGCCTAGCTGTCTGAAGAAAGGCCTCTCACACAGGCCGGTTACCTGCCAGTGCAGAGGGGTAGAGAGACTTACGACATACAAGTTGTATGAGGAGAGGCTGAGGGAGCTGGGTATGTTTAGTTTGGAGAAGAGGGGATCCTCATTGCCCTCTACAGCTACCTGAAAGGAGGTTGTAGAGAGGTGGGGGTTGGCCTCTTCTCCTTAGTAACTACTGACAGAACCAGAGGCAATGGTCTGAAGTTGTGGCAGGGGAGGTTTAGATTGGATATTAGGAAGAAATTATTTACAGAAGTAGTGGTGAGGCTCTGGAACAGCCTGCCAGGGGGGTGGTTGAGTCACCATCCCTGGGAAACAGGTAGACCTGGTGGTTCAGCACATGCTCTGGTGGCAGGCATCGAGGGGGTTATTTTGTGTGGTTTGTGTTTTGTGGTTTTGAAGTCGTGTTTGATCAGGGTATTTAGGTGTTTGGGGGGTTTTTAGGTGGTTTTTTGTTATGGTCGGACTCGGTGATCTAGGAGGTCTTTTCCATTCATGAATATTCTGTGATTCTGTGATTCTGTGACTTGGGGAGATCAGAGAGGTGGCCCTGAGATCTCCCTCCATGGACCACTGAGGGGTCCCAGAGAACTGGATCTTCTGGATCACCCAGAAGCCCTACAGCCGCTCCACCCTTATCTCCGCTGCAAGCAGAACTGGATGGTGTTGGAGACAAGCTTGACTGTGGCAAGTGATGAGCATCAGGGATGTCTCCAGGCCTTTCTCTCTTAGCCATAGACAGGCTGGGATATAGGGCTGGGGCCACAGAAATGGTCACGTAACCATGGGGCTTTCATACCCACAAAGCTGGGCCAGGATTTTCCCTTTGACAGAGTAAGAGAGTCCCATCATCCAAGGTGTGATGGTGTATCACATCTTCTGGTGATACGGCAGCACAGGGCACCTCCGACCTCTCACAACCAGATTTCCCTGATTGCATTTTCATATTCAAGGGCTGCTGTTAATTACCAATGCTAATTTATCTTAAGGACATAAATAACCATGTCAGGAAAACAACTCTTCTTAAACCCACGATTGCATTTCTGCCTATCCATCTTGGCAGGTCGATTCCATTTAATAGTCAGGGATTTTTCCACATAATTGATAAAATCCCATCCATATCCAAGTAGCAAGGAGATGAATGGTGGCTGGTGGGGTCTATGTACTGTAATAAATAAGGTAACCTCCCCTGTAAATGCTTTCTAGTTGGTAAAGTTACAGAAATTCACAGAGAAAAGGGTTGGGAGCTTGCAGGAAAGTGAAGAAACCATGTTTACAATACAGTGGGCTTCTTCCTGCAAAACATCCAGCCTTACTGCTGAAGTGTTCCAAAAATAGATGGGTTTGCTCATTAGTTTTATGAGCATTTAAATAGGAGAGGGATCGTTACCCAAATTATATCCCTTAAAAGGGACTTTCACACTGGGGTAAACTTAAAAAAGAACATTTATGCAAAAAGCAATTTTCTTTGCCTGCTATCTTCTGTATTCCCCTAACTGTCATTGGAATAAAAAGCTTCCTCCCTCTCCAGCCTGATTCTCTCTGTCTCTGTTTTTTTGTTGTTTTTTTTTTTTTCCTTAATCCAGCTGTGAAATCATAAAGCTCAGTGTTTATGACAATAGTTTGCTACCATGGAAACAGTTATGTCGTCATAAATGTAGCCTTATGATATGACCTCCCTGTCTGCAGGAACAAGTCAAAAAGGAAGATATATTAGCAATGAGAGCTTGTTTAACCAGAAATGTCTATTTTAAATCCTTTTGCATAGCACACCCAGCAGCTCTTCAATAAGTGGACCTTTAATATGAACTGTGTACCTAATTACATACTGCTTTATTATGCCATTTGAATTGCTTTGAATGTCACCTTTGAATGCAAGCTCTCTTTTTATTGTTGAACATTTTGAATTCCCAGCATCCTAACGCAGCGCTGCAATGATTTCTACAACTTCAGATCATTGACCTTCTGAGCAGTTTACTGAGCCCTGTGGTTTTGCTTGTTTTCTTCTTTGCAAACCGAACAAAATTTTTCAAAAGGGAAAAGAAAAATCTATTATTGTGCAGCTGTTGGAGGGAATCTGTTGGGATTCTGAGGACACCTCCTGCCACCACACTGTACGTGTGGTCTTCTCATTATTGCTGTACAGAGGAAGGGTCTTTTGTGCATTCGTATAGCCAGACATTTAAAACCTGATGGGCATCTGTCACGCCTTGCTGCAGTATCCTCTGCCTCCAAGTGTGATAACCTGTACATGCACATGCACACGTGGTTTCTGATATTGAAAGTGCTGTCTAAATACAAAAGCTAACCAGCAAAGGGCCTGATGAAAGACAAGAGCAGCATGACCCTCACTACACAGAAGCAGACATAAAATTTGGCAGCTGAAGCCATATACAATCTAGTCCTCCTGTGTCCTTGCTCACTGAGCCCGTAAGATGTTTCCCCACAGACCTCTTGCTTTCCAGTGAGTGAACCCATCTGCTTTTGTCACGCAAGCCCAGTGGCTTTGGGGAGCTGCGGATCACTGGGGGGCTCCAGGGGACATCCCTTTCCCCAGCCTCTGCAGGAGGGAGCTGTGGAAGGAGGCTACTGCATAACATAACCTGCCTCCTGTAAAATTAAAAAGAAAAATATATATATCAAATCCACATAACAAGTTTTGAGGAAAAAAAAAAAGCATTAAAGTTAGGAAAAAGGTTACAATTTTTTCCTCTGCAGTTCAAAACAGCAACCCACCATTTCTGCAAGAGACAGTGTTCATCTCTGATGTGGGGCAGAGGGGCCCACTGAAGCTATCACACTGTGGGAAGATCCCTCTGCACCTCTCTGTGCTGGCTGATGTGTTGCTTTGGATCTCAATTCAAAAGATATTCACATTATTTTCAGCAGAATACCAATGATATAAACAGAGTTAAAAATTAAAGCCTCTGTAAGCAAGATGACTAACATTTTCAAGTGCCTATATTTACAAGTAAGCAAATCTTGCTGGGGATAGCCGAGTGGAAAATCCTCGTTAAACTAAGTACACCAAATAAAATGGGGGAAGCTTTGGCAGAGAGGCACTGGGGCAAGGGTCTGGTGAGTTAGGGGGAAGGGGGCTTTGATTGCCCAGATAACAGCAGCCCAGGCACTGGCACCCTGTGGCTGCAGAAGCCAGTGGGGCTGCAGTGCTGTACAGAACCAGCCTGGCTGTGGTCTGCCTGCACTGGCTGGCAGCACGGACTTGCCTGAACTACACAGCATGTCCCATCTATTTTCATCAGTTATGGCAGCTCTGCAAGTTTTCTTAAAAATAGATCTAACTTTATCCTTGCTTTCTCTTCTTGTCCCCTGCTTGTTATTTTGACCTCAATAAATGGATCGGGCAGTGGTCCGTGCGAATGCAGAAATACTCTTCTACACATCGCAGACCTCTTTGGAAATCTTCTTGAACACATTCAGTTTCACCTCCTTCAATTATCAGATTTTAAAAGAAAAAATTGTCCTTTTTTTGGTTTTTTTTTTTGTATCTCTCTTTTAATTTCCTTCACTTTTCTTGTCAGTTCTAACAGCAGGATGCCCCCCAAGGAATGTTGTGTTCACACCAAGACCTACCTGTGGTAGATCTGCTCTCCTTCTAGGCTGGGCTGTGCTGTTGCAAAAGCAACATCTCTACTTTCTGTGTTTATGCATCTGATGTTTTCCTTAGATAGGAAGCATTTCGCATTTGTCTTCTTTTTAAATCTCAGTTTGGTTGCACTCTGTTTCTGCAATTTATCTAGCTCACACTGTATATTGACTCTCCTGCAAATCACTCCTCAATTTTCTATCATCCATAAACTCTGCTGTATACATTTTTACATGGTGCTTTCATACCATACAAAATAATCAAGCAGAGATGAACTTTTATAAGTTGTATAAGTAGAGAGACTTTTATAAGATCCATCGAGGCCCATCTCATCATCTTTGCTCACTGCAATACTGACTCGACTATGAAAGTTGTACTCTTTGGTGACTGCAGAGAAACGTTTATCTCAAGAAAGGCTCTTGGCCCTTTCATGTATCAGACTCCTCCTGTGTCTTCTGTACTTAAGTACTACGGAGCCACTAGAGTTTTCCTACACCCCTCCTTCAGCTTCACACCCATTTTGGGGTTGCTTGTCAGCTGCTGGGGCCTCCTTTTAACATGTTTTTCTTCCCCTTTGGTGCTACACAAAACATGAAAGGCTCAGTCCTTTTGGTTGCTGGCTGTGGCTTGCAAAATGCAGATGTACAGTAAATGACAAGCCTTGCAAGGGGTGTTGAAAGAATCAGTGGTGGGAAGTATTTCAATTTAAGGAGAAATAGTGTGGGTGTGGTGATGTACTGAAAGAAAATTGGATGGAAAATGAAATTGGGGAGTGAAAATCTATTTTTAACAGGACTTTGAAAATCTGGCTGTGGCCAGGCCCTGTCTGAAATGATTTAGAGCCATAACTATTTCCTGGGTCTTGAATTTTCCATAAGGGAGAACATCTGATAGCAGTGCAAAAGGTTTGGACTTCTTGAGTACTTTCAGAGAAAGCCTTATAGTTCTTCTGGGAGAAAACAGAGGACACTTGCTACCCTGCACACAGCACAGATGTCTGGCTATTCTCCATGCCATGCGAAATCTTCTGGGCATGCTGGGAAAATGAGAACTCCAGTGGTGAGAGATGTATCCCTTTGCAGTAGAGAAGAGACAGCATCTCACCCAGGCAGTCATCGTGTTTGATGAAGAACTGCCAGGAGAGAGATATGCAGAAAGAGGAGATGCACTTAATTACTCTATTCACATTTTTGTTCCTACCGTCAGGATTCTCTGGGCTTGTTTTTCAGATCTAATTGTTCACTCTGAAAAACAGAATAAAATAGAAAGCCTGCTTACTGTTGAGCATTATGAGCCTGGGAGAGGAGCTGGGCTGGAGTTGAACGAGACTTGTACAATGATAGCTCGAAAACACCAACACAGAGAGCAATGATACCACAAAGCCTACTGACCCTCAGCTTCACTACTAGCAAGCTAAACTTTCTCTTGAAAAACCTCACTTGTTCAACCTCCCTGGTGTGGAAAGAGCCTGTCCTACGGCCAGCTAAAGAGGGAGGACTCCAGACTGTCAGGCTCATCTTTAACTTAAGTCTTGATCATGGCTAGCTGTGTATTTCCCTGCTTCTCCTACTGGCCTTTGGCTAACTATTCTAAACAAGTGCATTTTACAACCTTCTGTTTACTGAAGTTTAAGTTGTGTAAGTAGCAGCATCTGTGCAAAACCTCTACTTTCCATTCTGTAGTTTTTCTTGGAGAGTGCATGTTAAGAAACCTACAGAATTGACTTAAATAAAACAATTTTGTGTATGGATTGGAAAAATAAAAAAAAAACTTTATGCTGATCATCCATCTATCAGTCAGATTTAAAATAGGTGATTTCTCAAAATAGAAGGGTGGGTAGCTGCATTTGGTGGACAGTATTACAGACATTTTCATTTAGCAGAAACCAATGAGAAGCTGATAGACAAGATTTACTGGTCTCTAATGCAGCAATTAAACTTTCTTCTGCTTCTTTTTCTTATACTATAAAACAGGCAAAGCCTTGGATGTCACCCTCCTAGAATATGATCTCAGTCCTCCAGGAAAATCTGTAATTCTCTGTAACAAAAGGTCATCAGCAAGCTTCATGAAGTCACAAGTGTCCAATTGATTAATTTACTTATTAACATAGTTTGGCCCATTGTAATCTAAGATCTTGGTGGTCACCGTTAGACTGAGATACTGCAACACGATAAGAAGCAACAGCAAAAAGCAACTTTATGACTAAGGAGATATAAAATTAAGGAAATAAATTATCCTATTATTAGCCTTTGCCTTTGGAGGAGATGTTACTGCTTTGGTGTGTTTAACTTCTAGAGCTCCACTAGGACCACAGCCCAAATATCCCAGCATTTGGGAAAAAGACAAGATGACAGCATAGGACACTCAAACCCATGACATTTCAAATGGTTATTCTGACCTGACCTTCATGAGGGTGCTCACAGGAGGGAAAACTGCACTGGGCTAAATTCAGATCTCTGCAGTTTCAGGGCAGGGATCCCTGGGAGCTGGGAGGGATGTTGGGGACTGCCTGTGCTGCTTGTATGGAAACGCACACCACTGTGGCCTACTGCTGCTCTGGGCACCCCATGATCCCCTTCCAGCTGAAGGACAGAAGTAGACACATATTGCATGTGAGTCATCTGACCTACTTAGACCTCTGCTTTCTGAGGAGACAAAATGCACTCAAAAAGTACTTATTTTCTACTGAGGACAAAAGGAGGGTGGATATCCTAGATGTTGGAGCAGACATCTGCCTTGTTTGCAAATAAAGACCTGCAAAAAAACCCCAGACCTACAGACAGATGCATCTGCTCTGACAAATTACAGCCCAGAGCCTTCATGGTGGAGAAGCCAAGCCCCAGAAGGCAGGAGCAGGTGGTCACTGCAGTATACACAGATAAAACCCCATGGCAGGGACAGAGGAAATGGTTCAGCAGCATCTCCTGTGGGTCACTGCTGCCCTGAAGACACTAACAGAGCATTTAGCTGCAAACCATCTCTCCCCACTTAAAAGACACTTAGCAATTGTGCAGTGTTGCTGAGGGCATCACTAAGTCTTTGAGGAATTTTGTTCTCAGGTCTCAGGGCAGTGGCCAGATGACCTCAGCTGCCTGCTGACAATCTGGCTGTGGGAAGCTGGTTGGCAAAGGCTGTGCCTGCAATGTCCCATGCTGCTCCAAGTCAGCAGGTGATCCTCTGAAATGAAGCAAACCTCATCCTGTGGTGCTTCGGGGAGCACACTCTGAAGCAGAGCCATCTAACCCTCTTTCTGCCCAGCATGAGTAACTTAGCTGCTGTCAGGGTATCTGAGCCAAGGCTCCCAGCTCCACTGCTGCCTCTCTGAGAGGAGCCTGGACTCCTGAAGGCACATTTTCAACAGCTTCTCTAAGCAGTCTCCTCATATGGATGTCAAGGGCAGATGGTGATATCCCTGGGGCTCTGAGTTCCCTCTGCACAGCCTTAGTATTCAGTGGCACCAGCTGCAGTGGTGCTGGTGCCAACCTTGGGGGACCTGGGTTGCTCTCACCGGTCTGGGAGGGAGTTTGGACAGCTCTGAGGTCACTTGCTTTTATGCTGAGGGTGATGGGAAGGTCTGGTTTGCCCTACAGTGAGGGAAATGTAAACACGGTCTGAAAGCTGGGTGCTGAGGACGGCCAGAGAAGAGCAGCAGCATCCAGTTTTTACACAGGCTACTGAACACAAGATTTTTAGTCTGGACAGAGAAACTTCACATAGAAAGCCAACCCTCCTGGTAGTCATTGGCACTTTCTGCCTCTGGACAGGCAGTGAATTTGTCCTTGAAGCTGTAGAGGAGAACCCAGCAACCAGCTGGTGTAATTGTGGTATACATTTGTGATGGCATCCTCATTTTTTCTTTTTCTTTTCCTTTTTCTTTTCTTTTCTTTTTTTTTTTTTTTTAACTTTCCTTTTTTTTTAAACCTTCCTCCTCTTATTTTTTCATGGAAACATAGCTACTAAGCTGTTAGATATACTGTGCAACACATCCATAGTAGTGCTGTGTATATCTTTACACATGGCAATCTATTTCTGGTGTGGTGAGCCTCCTTTTGAAGTACATCTTTTACTGCTAACAGATCTTTTTTAGCTGTGCATGAAAACCATGACACTGAAACCTCCTTCATTCCCTCTACAGACACAGAACCTGACAAGAGGACAAACAGCAGAAGCAGCTGCATTGCTGAAAATCCAAAATAAATTCAGGTGGGAGAAGGAGCCTCTCAAGTTGAAGTGTATTCCTTAACTCCACATCCCTGTGAGTATATTTTCTTATTGCCCAAATATCTGAAATCACCCGTGCTCAGGAGGGAAGAATTGCCCTTTTGGCTGCTGCTGTGTAAAATGTCCTGTATGTGGGAAGGAGCGTGCTCCTCCTGCCAGTGTGCACATGCTGCCATGGCCCTGAGTGCCAGATGCCTCTCAGGCAAGTGCTATTACAGCACTCTATTTATTTCACCTTCATGTATGAGGGGAGAATAATGTCCCTGTTTGTCAGCTGCTGGCTGGTAAAATGGAATTGTTTTGGTCTGTAATGTTTTATTTTGAACAAGAGAACCCCTTGGCTTCTGGGTCTGCCCAGAACCAAAAGGGAAATGTACCAGAGATGGAAAAGTGGAACATTACCTGTTGAAAATTACAAGGGCATTGCCAGGGTGTGCAGAGATGCAGTTAGGAAAGCAAAAGCTCATCTTGAACTGAATTGAATTGAATTGAATTGGCCAGAGATGTCATAAACTTCAAGAAAGGGTTAATCAGATATGTTACCAACAAGCAGAAACAGAAGGAGAATATTGGCCCACTATTAAACTGGAGAGGTGAACTAGTCACCAGCAACACTGAAAAGGCAGAGATCCTCAACACCTTCTTCACCTCTATCTTACCAGCACTGTTGGGTCCCAGGCCATGGGAACAAAAATCCAGACTGATGGAGACACAAACCCACTGTCAGTGAAGTAAAAGGTGATGTGTCAACTATTACAGGAGCTTGACCCATACAAATCAATGGCCCCTGATGCCATCCTCCCGAGGGTGTTAAGAGAGCTGGCCAATGTCATAGTGAGGCCGCTCTCCATAGTCCTTGAGAAGTCATGGAGATCAGGAGATGTGCCTGAAGACTGGAAGAAGGCCACTGTTACCCCCCATCTATAAGAAAGGTTCCAAGGAGGACCCAGGTAGTTGTAGACCCATTAGCCTCACTTCAATCCCTGGGAAAGTTATGGAGCAAATCCTCCTGGGGACTATCACAAGTAAACTGAGGCATGTGATTGGGAAAAGCCAACATGGGTTCACCAAGGGCAAATTGTACCTGGCAAACCTGATTGCCTTATGACAAAGTAACCTGCTTGGTTGATGCAGGGTGAGTAGTGGACATTGTCTACCTGGACCTCTCCAAGGGTTTTGACACGATCCCCCCCAGCCTCCACCTAGAGAAACTGGCACATTACAACCTAGATGAGTAGTCTGTGCAGTAGGCAATGGGTAAAAGTTATTCCTGGGGAGATTCCAATTGGACTTCAAAAGAAAAGTTTTTTACCATGTCAACAATTAGACACTGGAATTATCTCCCAAGGGAAGTGGTGGATTCCCCTACACTGGACAGTTTTATGACTCAGCTTGACAGGGTGCTGGGCCAGCTCATGGAAAGGTTTTTCTTTTTTCTTTTTGTTGGACTAGATGAGCCTTGAGATCCCCTCCAACCTGGTATTCTCTGATTCTATGAACAATTTCAGTACGTGTGCATGCAGTCCATGCACAGTGATCCTTCTGACTCTCCCAGCAGAGCCTTGCAGATGGTGCTGCAACGTTGTTCTTTTCTTACAAAGACAAAAGCTCTGACTGGGGAAACTGTCAGTGCACCACCAAGAGAGTTTCATCTGAGAAATGCTAGGGCATCTAAAAGCCATTAAGGTGGTTAACTACCAAACATCAGGCTGGAGAAATGCAATATCCTTCAGTCTCCATGGCCATGTTTATCCTCAAAGACATTTTTCCTAAGAAAATATTCAATTAAACCATCAAGGAATTCTTTGAAGTTCACATAAGGGCACAGGTGGGGGCAGGCACTGCAGCTGTGGTAAGGGAGTACTGCCTGGATTTCTACAGAATGCAAGCTGACAGAGGGAGCTGTGGTCACCTGGAGTCATCACCACCCAGACTTCAGGTCCTTGGGGTCAGCTTTGTTTATAGACTGCTCATATGCAGCTTTCCAGTCAGCCCGCAGTGGTAGTGGTGTGCTGGAGATAGGAAATGTTGGAGATTCAGCTCATCAGAAATAGTTTCTTGAGGGGAAGAGAGAAGATGGAGACATGCTGTAGAACTTCATTGGCTAAAACTGGATTTTCCCTTAGGTCGAACTAAAAATAAATTAGCTAATAGTATATTCAATTAATTTTGCCAAATTTGAGCAATTCTTTTAATTAGGAGGGAAGAACTTAATCTCACAGAAAACAGATAATTTCCAAAGGCTGGCACAAGAGTATGCCACCAGAGTATGTCCCTATCAATTGCTGTGAGACGAGGAACACACAGACTGGCACAGAAAATATAATTCCATGCAAGTAGCAGAGACAGCAGTGCAGTGTGAGCTATTTCACCTTGAGGAAGTGGCATGTGCTGTTGGGAGGACGGGTATTGTGGAGCTTTTCATTTCTTTCAGTGAAGGAGGCTGACAAGCCTGAGTATCACAATAAAATCAGAATTTCATTTTATTGCTATGGCTAGGTACATTAATTGAGTGTCCTTACACAGGTACTGCTGAGTGGAAGAGGACCTGTGGCTTTCACAGTCATGTTTCTGAAAAGCCTATTTGTCTGTAGCTTAGCAAATTCTGCAAGAAGTTTATTTATTAAACAGGGAAAGCAGGAAGGGAGATCCCTGGTGTGATCATGACCTCATTGAAGTGCCAGGGCAATGGCATGAGTTGCAGATGTAGATGTCAGGTCATGGTTGGGGTGGTTGTGCCTTTTGCCTCCTTCCCAATACTCACCAGTGCAAAAGGCATTGTGATGGCAGACAAAAAAACTCCAAAGCTGTAACAATGCCTTTGTTGGGTCACTTTTAATGCCTGGTACCATATATTTGTACGTGTTCAGACTTTGGAAAAGCAGGTATTTAATTCTGATTTCTTGCTACTTGTATCTGCTATCTTACTGACAGCACAAATAGACAAAATGTGAAGTAATTAAATTTTTCATTGCTTCCCATTTCTTATTAAGGCAACAACCCACTGGTGGTAAGCTATGTAATTGTGTTATTTCTTTAACCAGGTTAAAGGAACTGTGTGGGGGATTGTGAATGAGAGAAAATGACAATCTCTTTTCCTTTATTTTACAAACTCAGTTTTCCTGTACTATGCATTTATTTCCATTTTCTGTCTGTCCAGTTGCACAAAAAAAAAAAAGAAGCCAATTTAGTACTTATTCTCCTCTCATACTACTCAACAATCTGAACTGGGGAATATACTGAGGACATGAGCTGAAGTTTCCCAGCTGAATTCAGCTGCATAGACAGAAAACTGCCTCTTTCTGAAGGCTTTGCTGACATAGTCAGATTCTGAAATGAAAAGATACAAATATTCTAAGTAGTTCAGGTACCACAGAAATCCTCCCCCCCCCCAAAAAAAAAAAAGAGGAAAAAAGAAAAAAAAAGAGAGAAGAGAAGAGAAGAGAAGAGAGAAAAGAAAAGAAAAGAAAAGAAAAGAAAAGAAAAGAAAAGAAAAGAAAAGA
>JANHGN010002111.1:31572-49983 GCA_024605025.1 Megaceryle maxima
ATACAGTGGGAAGAAAAAAAAAAAAAAGAGTGTTAAAGAAGCTGAAATTGCCAGGGATTTAAAAAAAAAAAAAAAAAGAAAAAGAAAAAAAAGAGAAAAAATATCAGCAAATGGTTATCTGATGCAGTATGAAAGTAAACATCTTGTCCATCCTGATATTCCATAAATATAGATCTATATACACACAGCAGTGTGACTTCAGGCTAGTTTTACAAATGAAAAAGGCACCTGGGCTGTGTTATGCTTTGTCTCTTAGGAAAAAAAAAACCCCATGTTAAGTGATTGCTTTTGCTGAAGGTATTTGTGTGAAAGGCCAATTATCATTATTTATTTACTTCATTTCAAAAATCCAGTTTACATGCACGCCCTGTATTTTTCCTGTCTGATCAAGATGAATGTCAAATGGAGAATTTTCAAATGGCTGCTTCCCTCTGCTAATTTCTGCATGTTTAAAGCAGAACTAAGATAAAGAACATGAGCAATACTGCATTGTCTGCTTTTGCTGTTTGCTTAGTTGTGCCATGCAGTTCTTATTCGATCTTTTAAATGTAAGGAAACCACACTGCATGAAGGGCTGATACACAATAGCCTGATTTTCTGATCTGCCTGTAGGATCAGGAAAAGTGTGCATTGGGCTTGTGTGATGGTGATAGCTTTGGTATAGAAACTTTGGGAAGGAAGAATTAGAAAATATTTTAACCTGTAAACTTTACAAGGAAACTTTAAATTTACATCGTCACGATAGATTTGTGGAAGATTTTTCATGTAGGTTGAATGTCTCAGTATTTCCACATTTAAAACTGTCAGATATTTGCCTGATTGTGTTTTTCTTCCTGGGAAACTTTTCAATCACACCTTTCAGTTGACATCTTTCCCTGCAAAAAAACCAAACAAACAACAAAACAAACAACAACCAAAGCCATAATTGACCAAAACAAAAGACAACAACAGGAGAAAAAAAAAAAAGAGAGACAAAAATCACTTGCTTTGATAGAATTCTGTATGTTTAAAGCACATTTTTATTTGCAATACAAATTAAACATACTGGTGGAAGCACACAGATTATTTCCTGCTATAAATACCCATTTTGAAGCGCAGTATCTGATTTAAACCACATAATCTGATATTGCTGGCAGATGGCCAAATTCCTCTGCTGAAAAAGGGAAAAAAAACCCCCAAAAGCAGCAAGAAAATGTTTTCTAAAGCAACCATAAAGTCTTGAACACTGCTAAATGTATAGGAATGCCTGTGCACCTTGTCTCCAGAACAAAAAAAAAAAGTCTATGTGTTAGTTGTTTCTATATTATTGTTGCATTTAGGTAAAAAAGGATTAGAAGAAATCCTTCATCAGCAAATGATTTAACAGAATCACACAATTACGAAACTATCTTCTGCGTGCTGTATGAAATAACACATGACATTGTTTAATATTCATTTATTATATTAATTGCTTCTGTGAATTAATATGTATCTTAAAAGTCATTCAGCCAAAGGAACTTGAAAGCTACTTGGGAGCTTCATTAGTAGCTGTAGATTAAGATATTGTTAAGTATAGTTGTAAATGACCATGAAAAATGGAAATTAGTGGTAGAAAAAAGCCTTTTAAAAGGTCATTTACTGCTGCATGCAATTAGGCCAGCTCAATTACGCTGCGAGAGCTTTGGTGGGCTCTGACATATGGAATGCTGAATTCTGCAGAGAATTCCAAGTTTCAAAGTTGAGCTGAGAGGAAACCCATCTGAACAACCCCTTCCCTGGCTTTCCCTTACTGTCTCTGCTGGAGGTGGTTTCTACATCAGCAGAGCCCTGCAGTTTGCAGGGATGGAGAGAAACTGACAGGTGGGGCTTCATGTGCCCAGAAAAAATACAGGCTATATAATTTATTCCATAAGCTAGGTGGTGATACTGGAACCTGATGAGGGGCTGGTCTTGTCTTTCTCTCTTGCTCTTTGGGCAGTCAGAGCTCCTTGACGAGCAGCTCCCAAGACTTTGTACTAGTGGCCAAGCACTGTGTGTGCCCCCACTTAACTATGGATCCTGATGAATAACTGTATCACAATCTGCATTCTGCTGAAACCAGCAGCAGAAATTGTTACCTTTTAGATGTAGTTCTTAAAAAAGCAGATAAGCTACAGCTACTTCAAACAGACCCCTTCCACATTCTGTGTTGACTTAATCTTCATGCCTCAGAAAAACAGACCCCTCAATAACAACCTAACATGTCCTCTACTAAAAAAAAAAAAAAAAAAAAAAAAAAAAAAGACAACATCAACAAAAAAGAACATGAATTCTGAGCTAGAATGTGGAAAACAGTAAATTCTGTCTAGGTCTTGACTTCCTACTGCTGATATAAATCCCTTTTAGAGATGTGTCTGCCCTGTGAGCCCTGGATTCAATGAATACTTACTCAGGTAAATAGGCACAGTCTTAGAGAGTGACCCATTAAGCCCAGTGCAGCTGCAAGCCTCCCTTACTAGGATTCAATTTCTGTATCTAGCACAAGAAAATATATAAATACTATACTGCTCCTTCCCAAATAGCTACTTAAATTTTGGAGCAGAAGTAACACCCAAAAGAGATGTTTTAAAAGATTTTTGCTATCAGAAGTGGCACACGAGGCAGTTGCTGGCAATCAAACAGCAATTGACAGCGAGAGGAATAAAAAGCGAATTAATTTGCCATGTTTGTGGGAATGACTATTTCAAATAAATCCACCACTTACTCTACAGCACCTTTTTTTTTCCTGCTTTAGCTCTACTACAGGTTTTTCTTCTACTGAAGACAAAGAAAAGACCAATGAGTGGGTTTCATACAAGCAGTAGGCCAGGCTCACTGGTGGAATGACACCTCAGTGCATGACAGTGATCGATGAAATTGTTCCTCTTTTACCTAAACCTCACAGCCCCTCACTTTTTGGATTCTGTGAGATGAGAAATGTTGAGTGTCTTCATGCAACTTCACAGCTTTTTACATTCCAATTTCATTCTATGCTATCCCAGCTACACATAATGCATTCAGCTCTCAAAATATCCCACTATGTGTAAGTTTCTCCACAGCCCACCAGTGAAGCCTGGAGAAAAACCTTCAGAAACTGGTGAAGTCCACCAGCGCAGAGAGGTTTGTCACTGGCCGTGCAGGTGCCCACCTGCACCAACCTGCAACCCTGGGATAAGCTTGGTGAAGGATGGTTGTGGCTGCTGTAAGGTCTGTGCCAAGCAGTCAGGAGAGACCTGCAATGAAGCAGACATCTGTGATCCCCACAAAGGCCTCTACTGCAACTACTCGGAAGACGAGCCTAGGTATGAAACAGGAGTGTGTGCATGTAAGTTCTTCTTTCACATTCCCTTCTTAAAATACAGGAGGGTGGGACCATGCAGGTAAATGATTTTGGAGGAAAACTCTGCTTGCTGGTGCTGCACAGCTCTGTGCTGGGCAATTTATCCTAATTTAATCCTTCCACTGCTCAGCCAAAGAATCTGAGAGTAGGACTGGGACTGTCTCTTTAAACTTAGCTGTGTATGCATTCAGTGAAACCAGTTCACTGTGCACAATATTGTTATTTGAAGGCACGTTGAGGACTGATTTAAAGTTAAGTGGCTGTAGTTATCACTGGGCATAAATAAAAACAGTATGTGCCTGGGCTGGGAAGAACCCAACACTCTGGGTGCAGTAAAGGCTGATTGAGTTTTAGTGCTCTGTGAGCAGGAGCCATGTGCTTCTTCCATGTTAGTAACTGTTGTTTACCATTTGCAGATCTGGTAGCTGTAGGATGTGAGCTCAATGGAGTTTATTATCCTAACGGGCAGAGCTTCCAGCCTAACCCATTTTACAAGTGCCTGTGTGTCAGTGGTGCAATTGGATGTACTCCTGTATTCACACCAAGAATGGCAGCAAGTCCCTGCGCCAGGGTCGTGGGCAGAAAGAAGCCTGGACAATCCATCTGTGATCCAGGACAGCAGAAGCAGCTTCAATCAACAAACTACAGACTGATGTCAGGTGAGCCTGGCTACACTGGTAAATTTTTCTGTACATGAGCCTTGCTGCATTTAGCGTCCCTGGCTCCAGCAGCCAGGCAGGCGGTTTCTCAGTTCTTGCTGAAGGCCATTGCCAGGGGCACTAGTCTGTCCCAATTACCCCTCTTAGTCATAGGTCACAGGCTCTTTTCTCTAAACCTCATGAATATGAAAAGCAAAAAGCCTTTTGGCTTCTGTCACCAGGGAATTGGCCAAAGCTACCTTCAACCCATCTTTCTGCAGAGGTTTAATGCTCATCAGATCGGACCAATTAGGGCTGCTGGTGGAAAGCCATTTGGCAGCCTGGGAGCTGTTTCACTTTCTCCTGCTTTGTGGTGGTTGGGAGTCTTGGTTTTCACATACATACATTAACATGTTGCAGGCCTCTCGTTTCAATAGAAAGCAGAAAATGATATAAATTGCCTGAGTCGCTTTCCTGAATTCACAGTATTTCAGGTCACTGCAAGGACAATGCTCTCCCCAATTCCTTCTCTATCCAGTCTGATGAGAAGCGTACACGAGTTGACCCACGCGGTTCTGCCAGGGCCAGTTTGATAATCCCTTTAACCTCCTTCTGGCTCTGCTGCCAATGCTGTGGGTCTCTTTTTTTCACTTTAAGGAAGCATGATTACCAGAAGCAGCTATCCTGGCCCTTCCCTTGCCACAGCTGCCTGCATTTGTGCCATCTCCTTCCCGGTCTGTGTGCAAGTTTCCGCGCTGAAACTCATCTTCATTACAACTAAAGTGGGTATCAGAAAGCCAAGGCATTTATTCGATGGCATCTTGAAGTTTGTGGAAATTATGGCCTGAATTATCATCATGGATCAATAAACCAAAAGCTTCACAAGGCTTATCAGAAAACCTTGATGAAAGACTAAGGAGTAAATAGGTAGATGCGTGTAAGTCAATCTGCAGATCAACAGATCTGCTTACAAAATCTGAAGTACAGTTCAGACACCTTCTAAGATGTTATGCATGTTAGCAAAAACTAACAAGAAGCTCATGCCACAATGCCTGTAACTACTATCAAACCCTTTCTGCAGAAATATGCTTCATGTTGTGTATAAACACACACTCGGTAAGGCAACTGACTTCAAACAAAGATACTTTGTTGCTAGAGAACATTGCCAATCTGACCAGAGAGAAAATAACACACTGAAAATGACAGCAGCAAAGCCATTTGACCCCATGAAATACATTAATTTGATTTGTGGGGAACAGCTGGAGGAGCCCAACTCCCCGTTAAGCCGTTTGCTTTGTAGTGGTTCAGCAGATCTAAAAGCTGAAGTCTATCTTCTGGTAACTCATTCATTGACTGCAACCCTGCACCTCACAGTGTTTATTCAGGAATTTGGATCAACTGTGCAACATAACCTTGAGGAAAGGCATCCAGCTTGCAAAGCACACCTCCTAGCTGACTTGGATCAGGGGCACAGCCGCCTGTCCCTGTGGTGGCTGTAGATGCTGAAGGATCACAGAGCTGTTGGAGTAGGAAGAGACCTCTAGAGATCATCTAGTCCAATGCCCACACCAAAGCAGGTTCACCTAGAGCACATTACAGAGGCAGATTTTGAATATCTCCAGAGGACACCCCACAACATCCTTCAGCAGCCTGTTCCAGTCCTTTGTCAAGCTCACAGTAACGAAGCTTTTCCTCATATTTAGATGGAATCTCCTGTATTCCAGGATGCTATGCTTCAGGTAACACACACACACCCTCTGAAGAAAAGCACCTTGAATTTTTTCTTTCAAAGTGAGGTCTTCCCCCTTCCTTCTCCCAGTGCAACAGAAGTATCGTGTCAACTGAACTCCATGGATGGCTCCACGGGCCAATGTCTATTTTGAAGTCTTTTTTTTTCCTGTTAGTGTGGATAATAAGTGCCAAGTTTCACTTTATTGCTCTTGCATCGTTTCCTGGCTTTCCTTGCCAATTTGATTTACTGAATTCAGAGACTCTGCTGGAGTTGAGGATGTCCCTGCTCTCAGCAGGGGGGTTGGACTAGATGACCTCACCAGGTCCCTTCCAACCCAGACAGTTCTCTGATTCTATGACACTTTAAAAAAAAAAAAAAATGTACCAAGTATAAACAACCATTTAACGTCCCTTTGGTTTGCAGATCAGACAGGCTTTTAATCTGCATGCTGCAATGAGATCTTTAAATTTCTGTCTGATTTTCAGGTATCCTTGTACTTCTGCCTGTGCTCTTACCTAAAGGCACAGATTCCATACAGTCAGGGGTTTTTCTGAGTTTCACCATGAACTTCTGCACTGAAATTGTTTTTTGTTTTGTTTTTTTTTTTAACTGCACTCCACCTAATCCAGCCCCAATCCATCATAAAATAGGTATTTGGTGATACCTAAAAGTGACTGGAGAACTTTACACCTCAATACAGACCCTAAAGCCTTCACAATATCTATGAAGAAACCAACACGAATGTTTTCAACACCCCTTTTCAAGCTATGCTTGGCCTTAAATAATTTTCAATGTCTCTTCCATTCTGGACATTTAATAAATATTTCACAAGTAACTCTCTCCACAGAACATTTCCATCACATTAAACTGGAAGGTTATGCAACACATGTAGTCCTTACTAGAATCAGAGTATCCAGTCTATCTAAAACCACCTACAAAAGCACCTTCATGAATAGAAATCAAATGCTCAGCCTTTTATTTTCAACTAATCCTTTTGGGGCTGTTCTGCTGCGGAAATAATTTATTGCTGTCTTAGCTTACAGGAGCTTGCCACTAGTTTTGAAGAAAAAGTGCCTCGTACAGGCAACTCCCTGGACACCCTGTTCCAGAACCTGTGGCATGGGCATGTCCAGTAGAGTGACCAATGCAAACAGAAAATGTGAAATGAAGAGAGAAAAGAGATTATGCTTCGTCCAGCCTTGTCTGACTAATATACTGAAGACAATAAAGGTATTTGCTAATATGAGTTCTAATAGAATATGAAAATATTGGTAGCAATGGAAAAATGGATGCATTAGCAGCTGCTAATATAAAATGACTTCCATTTTTTAAGGGTTTAAAAGAACTCGTCTTTGTTTTCTACCTTCAATTTCAGGTTTCAATAGTAAACTACAGATGTGTAATTTCAAACACTTTAAGGTCCTGAAATACAAGTGCTGCCAGTGCTGTTCTGGTGCTCGGTCCCTCAGAAAAGATTTTCTATTTGGTGAATGATAAATAAAAACCAGACAGCTTTGAGGAGGAGCAATTTTCAGGGTATTTCTATCTAAATGCTGTAATTTTTTCTTAAGTGTTCTCTCTTTAATGTGTAAAAACTCAGGCTTTTCTTTGTTTTTATATTAAAGATTCCAAAAGGCAAAACATGTCAACCAACATTCCAGCTTCCTAGGGCAGAGAAACTGTTTTTTTCTGGATGCTCAACTACTCGAAGCTACAAACTAACTTTCTGTGGGGTGTGCTTGGACAAGAGGTGCTGCATACCTAATAAATCCCAAATGATCACTGTACAGTTCGAGTGTCCCAATGAAGGCTTCTTTACGTGGAAGATGATGTGGATAACATCGTGTGTATGTCAGAGGTTTTGCAGTGCTCCAGGTGATCTATTTTCTGAACTCAAAGTTGTATGAGGAGTTACATCCCTGACTGTAACATACTGAGAGTGCAACAGCCACATTCCCAGCCTGAAGAGCCAGCGCAACCCCCCTGCCGCAGCAACATTCATAGTGAAGCTACATAGTCACTTTTTACATAGCTCCTGGAAAATGCAAGAGTGAAACATTTTAAACTTCATTGCTTTTATATGTGGAAATACATTCTTGAGATGGATGTACATAACACTACTATTGTCAAAACAAGAACTTTTGGTAATGAAAAAAGGCACAGTAAGACAGCTCCTTACCCCACTGTAACAAGTTGTTGCCCATAAAGACAAATGCGTGTAAATTTATGGATGCTCTAACCTATTAGATAAAAAAATAAGAAAATTACCCTGTAATACTTCATCTATAATTCTAGATTCTCTAATATTTTTCTATGTATCTGCAATATTAAAACATATCAATGCTGTTGGAAACAGAAGTAAATCTCAAGCTCAGATCACTTTGTCCAGCAGATAAGCTTTCCCTAGCATTATGAGTATAAACAATGCACTTGTAAAGGACCAAGTAAGAGGGCATCTGCAGATAACATGCAAAATTTCAAGGAAATGACTTTTTAGAATGTTTTCTTAAAAAAAAAAAAGCTCTCAAATGTTATCACAACGTTTTATTGAACACTTCTGGACATACACATTGAAAATCGTGCTTATTTGTACACATGCTCCAACTCTGCTACAAGGACTTCAGGCTGTAAGAAATGATTGTATTGATCCACTCTGATTTGTAAGAATTCCCTAGTCTTACTGTTGTAAGACAGCCAAGGCTGGCAAACAACTGGAAATAGCTGTACATTCTATTTTGTAAAAGCTTTTACTGTAATATAAAAACCTACTGACTCTGGTAATTATAGATACTAACCCAGCTATTTTACTTGCATTCTTTTAAGCATATAAACTTTATTCTCAGTCATTATAACTTCATTTTAAGTGCACATTTCAATCAGAGGTATATTGTATTATCTCATTATCAAGTGCAACTCAGCTTTCATGAATATGAATCATTAAAATATGTTAATTAATACTCCAAGTATAATACGTGAAACAAAATGTATTTTGTTGACTTTTCTGATATTGTCAATTTTGAGTTCAGCTCAGAATGGTCTAATACAGCTAAGTACAACAGGGAAGCAAAAATACTCAACAGCTGAACATAGCTTAGAGCACTCTGAAATGACTACTATCCTGCAAAGTTTGCAGTCGGCTTCATTAGAGACTTGCTTTCATCTTTTGAAAAGACTATGTGGGCTTTTCTTCTCTTTGTAGCTGTTAATAAACAAATCTAGCAATGGTGACCCCCTCTTTGAAGCAAGGTCTGCCTTTAGTTTAATGTAAGCTGAAAAGTCTAAGAACTGAACTACATTTTTGGCTGCTACAACCTCTCTTTCTTCACTTCACAGCACACGGTAGGTCAATTTACTCCGCAGTTAGGAAGAACTGCTCTTACTGATATCCAGCATAATAAGGTGCCTTGAAATCTTTCTTACAGAGTAGGCCTGTCACTTAATATGACACCTCTCAGAGTTAAGGAAGCTGTTGTCCCAGTCTCACTTTGGAATTACAATAGCTAGGCATGCTGCAGTTCATTCTGGTTAACTGAAGTGCTTGGATGCTTGGGCAAAATGTAAAAAAACCATCTAAATCAGTTCTTCTTCCTTTAAACAGCTATCTTCAGTCTAGATGGATCTGTTCTAGGCCCACCTTTTGTGGTATCCAGCTCATTGTACTCTGCTATTAGGTCAGATAAAGATGATATGGCTTCAGCAAAACAGCTTTCCTCCATCCCATCTACATGCAGATAATGGTGAAGGTGAGCCTATGAGAATGAAAAAAGCTTCAGTGTTATCCTTTTTCTTGGCACCTAAGGCCTTTGGCTCAAGAAGTACCACTTGGCTTGCACTGAAGAAAGGAGTGCAACTGCTGTAGAAAGTAGATTTAAAGACTTCTATCATGACATCCCTTGCTTAAATACTTGGCAACTTCAGTAATAATCCCCTATGGAATCACAGTTGATATTACTGATTTCTTACACATCCTTCTTTTTGTGTTCTCTCTTAGCTATACCTGACCAAACTGTGTGTTGGGTTTATGTGGCAAGGCTTTGGTAGCAGGGGGGAGCGTAAGGCTTCAGAGGTGGCTTTTGTGAGAAGATGCCAGAAGCCCTCAAGTCAGAAAGAACCTGTTTCAGCCTGCTCAAATATGGACCTGATGCTGGTCAAAGCTGAGCCCATCAGGGATGCTGGTAGTGTCTCTGTGAGAATTTATTTAAGGATGGGTAAAAAGTGTTGCACAGCAGCTGAAAGAGAGAGGGGAGAGAAAAATGTGAGAGAAATAGCCCTGCAGACACCAAGATCAGCAAAGAAGAAGCAGGAGTGAAGTTGAGTCTAGGAAGGAGGCAGGGTGAAGATGTTTTCAGTCTTGTTTTTATTTTTTTTTTTGCTATCCTACTCTGTTCTTAATTGGCAATAAATTAAATTCATATTTCCCAAGTCAAGTCTGTTTTGCCCATGACAGTAACTGGTGAGTGATCTCCTTGAGGCACAAACTTTTCATCCTACCTTAGCCCCCTTGTCCTGCTGAGGAAGGGAAGTGAGAGAACAGCTTGGTGGTCACCTGACAGCCAGCCAAGGTCAACACACCACAGACTGGTAGGCCCATCTGTCAGATACTGCCTCACTGCTGAAGAAAGTAGGTATACACCTGCCTGGTAGGTACAGATCGCTAAGGGGTTTACGCTTTTTAAGCAGGAGCTGCTGGAATGGTTCCTTGACAGGTAACACCAAGAAAAATCTTTGCCTGTTACTCTTAAGCAGTCTCTTTGTGATACTAAGATATGCTTGCCAATAATGCAAGATGCTAATGATTAGTGGATATGGATGTTATCATGATAACATTTGTACCTTTTTCTTGTAGAGCTTCAGAAATCTGTCTCTGAGTTCAGTGAAAGTTGGTTTTACACAGGTATTGTTTGCTAAAGCCAGAAGGGAATGGGTATGGCCCACAGGCGGTACTGAACACAAACCAGTTTTCCATCCCTCTTGATTCCAGGAGATAAAGTGCAGGGAAGGCTTCAACCTGTGATACAAATATTTAGTTACCTAAGGAATGTAAAGAATGCAAAGGTGAAGTTTCTTTTCCTAACAAACACTCTGAAAAGGTTAACATTTAAGCTTTCAGAACTAAGTAAGCCAGTTACAGCTATAGCTTTGAGTAAGGCATTTTAGACTTTGGACTAAAACACTGTCTCTTTTAAATTGCAAACACCAATCCTGTTTTAATTTAATGTATCAGGCTTTGAAAAGTAAAATTACAAATACCTATTTTCTAGAAAAGAGACTGATACCACTGAGAGTTAGGAGAGGGGCAGATTAATACTGTGTGGGGACAACTGGTCTACCTGGAGCTTGGAAAAAAATGCTTTAGATGCTCAAAATTTTTCCCCACATCCCCCTATCTGCCTGTAAACTCCCTTCTGTATGGAGGCTTGCCTACCTTTCCTGTTATAGCTACGTAGATGACCAGTGTAAGAGACACAAACACAGTGCTGACACTCCAGAGTTGTTAAAATAAGGATGATTCCCTATCTACACGAAAGTAACCATGAAAGAGAGGACCTTGAGTTCAGTAACAACAAACTTCTACTACAGAACTTATTCCTCCAGTGTCCTTTAATGGCAGGAGGCTCCTCTGGAAGATCAGACTTTGCTTCCTTTTGCATTTTTGGGAATGAGAGGAGCTGCACAGAGGCATCCTGACAGCTGCAGTTACTTAGAAATCCAAGAACGCTGTGACTTATTCTAACTCATTATGTACATTAATTACACTTTTTTCCCCCTCCTGAAATTAAAAAGAAAGAATAATAAATTAGAAGTAAACTGATTTGGTATGGAGATTTTTCAAATGAAAATTGAGAGCATTCTGGACAACTGGCATCAGTTTCAGTAACAAATTCCCTGACTACTTTGTGTGGTATTACAAACCTTTCAATGTTTCTGCGGAGGTCTGAAACTTGCACATTTCCTCGAACAAGAAGTGCACAGGCAAGGTAGAGGCTGTGCTTTGGATCTGCTTGAATTAGTTGATGATCTCTGCTGAAAGCATCTGAAAACATCTGATCCAACCTAAGTGAAAACAGAGTTACTATCTACTCTTACTGAAGAAGGCTAAAGAAGTTCTTCTGAACTTTCAGGCTTTAAAAGTTCACAAAATTCTGGAGAAAAAGCTTCATCAATGACAGGGAAGAGTCAAATCTTTATACATACATAAGCTGGCATCAGAAATTTATAAAAACCCACCAGATCCATTTTCCCCCTCTCTTCTCCCTCATACTATGAGCCACTGTTGAGTCTGAAGTCAGAAGACTGGACAGATTAAGATAGCTTTATTAAAGCAATTTTAGGTCAATAGTTAAAAGTATTAAATATATGCAAAAAGATTTAACTACTTGACTTTCTGGTTAAATGACAGTTTGAGAGGACAATCTTACTGCTTGTGAAGGATCTGACAAAGAATACCAAAGTGCTGCTGACCCTTGCAGAACTGATTATTACCTGAAAGTTGTTCTCCCAAGTAACAAGTGATAGGACAAGAAGAAATGGCCTCAAGTTGCACCAGGGGAGTTTTAGGAATTTGTTTTTTCCCCCAGAAAGGGTTATAAAGCACTGGAACAGGCTGCTCAGGAAAGCAGCAGAGTCACCATCCCTTGGAGGTATTTAAAAGATGTGGAGATGTGGGGCTGAGGGACATGGTTTAGTGGCAACCTGGCAGTGCTGGGTTAATGGTTGGACTTGATTATCTGAAAGGTCTCTTCCAACCAAAATGATTCTGTGATTATTTAACAGGATTAATGAATCATGTCACTGTATTAATTTTGATTAATGATTTAGGAAAAGAGAGTATACATATTTGTCTACTTATCCTAATTTTATCATGTATGCCTGCTTTAAAAGATGACACTCCAGATCATACTCTCTCTCTTCACCTCCTTAAGCAAGTTCCACTGCACTGTGGGATGTGAAATATGGTGTCTTGAGGAGGCTTCTGTGGACTCAGAATATTTAAGCTGTTCTTTCCATTTGCCCCAAAGTCTGCATCACCTTTGCCACAATCTGCCTATAAGAAGAACAGCTAAATAAAGGAGACAAAAATATTACCATTCCCACCTCATTCTGAACAAAGAATCAGAGATGTTTTGGGTTGGAAGGGACCTTTAGAGGTCATCAGTATGATTGAGTGAGCATCTCCCCACAGTCTGCTACCATCCTTCTAGCACTGCATTGTCTCCTCAGGGTACAGTTTCAAGTGATCCAGCTGATTGTCACAACTTGCTATCACAGAAGAGAGGTGGTCCTGCCCTCTTCTCCACTTGGCATACTTCCATCACTTACCTGTAGCTGCCTCTACAACTATTTGGACCTTTTAATGACTAAATGTAACTCAGTAAAACCAGTCAAATCTATTTTAACTGGTTATTTTTCTGCCACGTTAGTGGGATAAACAATCTCACAAAATTTGACAAGCATCACCTTATTGTTACAGTATGCTGTTCAACAGGCTCACTACATATCCAGACTGGAGTAAGATGCCATTACTTCCCAAGGAGTCTAGTTTAATTCCTTACTTGTCTTTACAGTATTGTGTGAGCTAAGGGCAAACTGTTACTCAAAAGAATTTGTTGTGTGGCTTCTACCTAAACAATACATTTTTCTAACAGAAACATTTCTCAGCAGAGATAACAAAAATACATTTTGAGTTTTACTGGCTCAACCATTATAGAGAAAAAAGGACAAAGGATGTTCCTAAAATCAGTAGGATGAATTTGAAAATGAGGCAGACTTAAAACTTTTGGAACTTTTACCCTTAGTTTGCCACAGAGTAGTTTGTTGGTTTTTTTTCTAACGAAAACTATGGAAGAATCAGATATTAAGCTTCAAATGTAAAGCTTCTGTAATATTTCTTACCTTCTAGAAGGTACATTAACATCAGCCAATGTATATAGAGGAGTCAAGCTTGAAACCAAGTAATGAAGTCGAGGAAAAGGAACTAAATTCATACTGATTTCATTAAGATCCATGTTAAGGGAACCTTCAAACCTGGCAGAGCTGAAAAATCAAACTGCTATAAACTAGGTAAATTATGTTTATAATCTAAACATTCATTTTAGAGTGTTTTTCAACTGTTCTTTACAATAACACAGTAAAACAAGACAGCATTCAAGAAACTGTTCATGTACAGTTACTAAACTTTCACACTTGGCAATAACAGTGCTGTATCTTATTTACTTATGCTTCTCATTAAGAACAATAAGACATCAAGAGTAAGACCTTGTTTCCTAATTGTAGTCTTTAGCACTCTTTCAGGATGTGGACATAGCTGCTGAATACCAGTGTTAATAAACAGGCTACAATAAAACACGCATGACTTAGCATTCCTGACAAGCTGTTTACAAGAAAAGCAGGCCAATACTCCAGAATTATATTTCACCAGGAGTTTCTTGCAGCAATAAAGAGTTTAGGAGCAACAATGATCTGAGGGTATTTATAAAATAGTACAAGTGGCCTAGAAAGGCAAACCTTCCTGGGGCTCCATTAAGCGTTAAGAGAAGACTACTCTTCTGCCTATAAACCTTTTCTTACTTCAGTTCCAAGACTATCCTGGCTCGAGCAACACCACTGCAATCTGAACACTTCCAAATATTTTAACATTTAGTAACTAGTTCTTCAAAAGAGGAGACCTGTATCAAATGGAAACCAATCAACATTCTTTGAGCTGATGCAGGCCTGCATTAATTGCAGCACGCAGGGCTGACAGCAATGCTACTTTAGAGAAATAACCTGTAACTTTACCTTGTCAGGTTCAGCAGCAAGTTGGCTACAATATTATTCATTGAGTCAAATGGCTTCTCTTGTACAGGCTTTGCACTGCCTGCACTTGATGTCACCAAACTGTTTTGCTTCAGAGTTGACCCCAGCTTCCCAGTATTGATCATCTGATGAATTTTATTAACTATATCAAACAGAGACTAGAGAGGAGAAAAAAAAAGCATACAAGAAGTTTTGAGAACAGAGTTTCAAATTCAGTGCCACAATTTTCAATGAATCTTAAAAAAAGACATAGTACTGTCAGTTCAAAGTTTATACCTTTGATACATTTAAGTCCAACTTTTGACCAATTCCAATTGACTGAAGTGTTTCTAAAAGTTTGTTCCTTCCATGTCACAAACACGCACACTGCTTGACTCAGAAGTTTGAATCTTATTCAACTATTCAAAATTCTTATTTTCTAAAATTGTATTTTAAATTTTATTACTTCCTGTGAAAGCAAAAATATATTCTCCAAACATATTTCTCTTTTTTTTTTTTTCCAGAAGCAAGCAGCAAGAGTCACCAAAATGAGATTCAAATGAGTCTAGTGGTTTGCATGGTCAAGCATTCTTGTGATGCCCATATCACTAACCAGTAAAGTTGAGTCTGTTGAATTTGTAGTGGTCACTCATTTCCCTTGCAGGACTCAACTAATACAACATACAAATTGATTGCTAAAAGAATATGAGACTCCCAGCCTGAGGAAATAGCAGCTTTTAACTGTTTACCTTGAAATAGACATGAGAAAAGTCACTCTAGACAACTCCGAAGGAGCAAAGCAACTTTTTAGTGATAGCCATATTCATTTTAAAAGCCTGGAAGTGGCTTAGGAGTTCAATTATTAGTTTAAATAGTTCAATTATGCTTTTTAAGACTCGGTATGCAAATCAATACACAGAAGGAAGAAACACTTCCTATGTGCAGTCTAATAAAAGAAATTGACAGAAAGAGAGTATTATTTCTTACTTCATTCTCTATTGGTAGCACACAGTCTGCATGTTCATTAAGCTCCTTCATAGCCAGAACACTGTTATATGGAGAAGTAATAACATCATCTTCACCAGAGGGATAAACTGAAGTAACAAATCTATATACTTCTGGAAATTCATCCTCAAGCAATTTTAGTACAAAAGTTCCAAGACCAGATCCTGTCCCTAATTATGAAGAGAGAACAATGTAAGGTAACAGGTTCCCCATGTTATCTTAACTCATGTGCTGGAACCATACAACTTTTCAATTATATATGTTAATGAGTATTTCCTGAAGCCACAGTGAGGGCTACTTCTATGCAAATTAAGGCAAGAAGGTTTTTCCCTGACAGCAAAATAATTAAGTGATAAAAGTACTTCCCATAATACACCAGACAGGATAAAGTACATCATCTCAAACACTTCCGCAAACTAAAAAGTCCTATTACATAACCAACATTTTCTTTGACCTAGTATTTTTATTTCTCATTTTAATTGTTTTTATTTGAATTTCGAAAGAAAACATTTGTTTCAAAACACTGAACTGCCCCAGACAAATATTGACTTTTCTTTTGGGGGTTTCTTTATAAATTCTCATTCTCCAGTCAAAACAGAACACTCCCTTTCCTCCAGCATCCCTCATTAGCACTAAGTACACACCATGGAGATCAAATCTGAGAACTGAACTGTGTTTTTTCTGTCTTGGACAGCTCACTTTCTCAGAAGCAGATGATTTCATCTATGAGCAAGACAGTGATTTTTCTGCAATAACAGAAACAATATCTGGAGGGTCCCTCAAATTAAGCAAATGGCCACAAAAAAGGCCCTTGACACAACTCTTGCTTTGTAATTGGAGCTATTTTCTATGTCTTTTTCCACATCATAACCAGTAATAATATGTGCTCCCCCCATGTTTCTGAGGCAAGAAGGCTTAGTGGCAACACGGTAAAGACAAAATTGTCCCTGCAAGGGATTCTTCTTTCTCATTTAATGACAGTGTAGCTAGAGTGAATTCAAAAGAATTATGTGGAAGGAAAACAGATGAAGTTTTTTTTCCTCAAGTGAAGCAACAGTAGAAGCCGCCTTCAAAGTCTTTTGGAACACTCTTTTCTCAGGATTAAAAATAACTTGATGTCAACAATGATGTCAGTGTTTGAGGCCACTGTCCCTTCTTCTGATTAGTAACACCTCAGTGTTTCCTCCTATCTGGTACCTGTCTTGATCCACCCACTGCCTTGCATTTAAAGTTTCCACTGTATTTTTGTTCTGGGTAGCACTTACCTTAGCTCATGATTAGGGCTCCTCAGTGCTCTAACAAAACAAATAAACAATTACAGGTCCACATAATTGGACTGTGCTAATTTTTTTAACTCTGCATTCTGAATGATGTAGCTTATTACAATGATCTTCTTTTCAAGACTGAGGTTTTTCTTTTTTCACTCGTGGCTGCAGCAATCATTATAACTCTAAAAAAAGAATTACTTACCCCCTCCCATAGAATGAATTATAAAAAAACACTGTAGACAGTCACAGTGTTCTGCAGTTTTCCTCAGCTTTTCCACAATGTTCTCCTGGTACTGACAGCCATATAGCTTATGACCTACAGCCCTGAGGATATGAAAAGCACTTTAAAAATATTCAACAATTAATATTTTTCCTTTTTTTTTTTTTTTTTTAATTTTAACTCCTATCTGACACTTTAGAGTTCAGACCTGGGTACAATACCTAATTTGTGAGAGCTGCTAAGCTGTGACTACATCATGTGAAGATGGGGAGTTGGGATATGGTTTTAATTTGAAGGATGCAAGCAACAGTAAGTTCACAGCTTTGTAGTGTGCACTATTATTTTGCACCAATAAAGAAAGATTTCCACACTGGATGATCAGACTGGAATAATTAAATGCAAGTTATCCATTCTTTAACAATAAGGATGTCCCTATGTAGGATGTGTATTGATCTTCCTTTCAGTACTGTGAGAATCAGCTGATACTAGTAAAGAAAAAAACCCCAAAAGGCTCATTTTCAACACAGTTGCCTGCTAGACAGATTACAGGATACTTTATTCCCTGTATTGCACCCTCTTTTGATACATTTGCTGATGATTTGCTTTTCAGTCCCTAGTGCAATGGATTTTATCAGAGGCACATTAAGGTCTCGGTGAAAATTTGGAATTCATTATGTTAATCAATCTTTTTGTGAATTTCTCTTTTTGGTAATGTAATTTACATGCACAAAGCCAGACTCTGTGGTGCTTAGAAACCAGAAGTGCAATTGTTCATATATCTTATTTCCACACTAGTTGCACAGTCTTAAAGTAGATTATGGCTTCTACTGAGCAATGGAAGCAGCTGAATACCAGGGAAATAAAAATAAAAAAGCATGTTCTTTTGAAAAGGAAAATCAAAAAAGAAGAAGAAAAAATACACAAAATGATATATCAGCAGAATTATCCTTCTGTGAAAGGCTTTTCAAAGCCCTCCTCCAGGCAACAGTGACTCCAAAGTTTACTGGTAATATGCTCTCCAGGTGCAGAACGAACCACAAAGCTCCTGTTATCATTTCCCTTTTCAAATGTCATCTAATTAGTTGCTAAGAAATGCTTTCTGAAGAGGTTCTCACCAGTTGTTTCCCGAACCAGAAACATCTGTGATAAGCTGCTTGCTATCAAACACATCCCTCAATGGTCCCTGCAGAATTTCATTTACCACACCCTCCTCCATGTCAATCAACAGTGCCTTTGAGAAAGGAAAGGATTAAAATTCAGTCAGTAAGCAAACCATTCTTCAAAATAATCACACAAAGAAGTACAAAATTATTTACAACATCAAAGTTATGTTGTTTGCACTGCGTTTCAAAGGAACTTTTTTTGTTGCTGTTACATCACTCATGGTTAGATGTGATCATTTCACAGTGACATTTACTGAGCCATGAAAAAGGCAC
>JANHGN010002112.1:4357-56577 GCA_024605025.1 Megaceryle maxima
CTCACCCCCCTTGTGCTCCAGCCCCTTCCCCAGCTCTGTTGCCCTTCTCTGGCCACGCTCCAGCCCCTCAGTGTCCTCCTGGGAGTGAGCAGCACTTGAGGGGCACAAGAAATACACACTTCTGGCTGGACATCCCCTTACAATTTGACACAAGCACTGGTGACCCCAGCAGCCATCCCAGTCCTCGCTGCTCCTTGCTCCCATCCCCATCCCACCAGCACAGGCTGCTGGGGTCCTGCCCTGCCTGGGGCCACAGCTGAGCTCAGCACCATGCTGGGGAGTGTGGGCAGGCTCCAGTCTGCCCTTTGCCCCTGTGGCTTCAGAGCAGGAGAGGACCTGTTCAGGTGCTCACATCCTGGTTTTGTGTTTACCCAGCTGGGTCAGGTGCTAACCTGGGAGCCACTGACCCATCTCCTCCAGGCCTGTGTGGCTAAAGCATGGGCAGGCAGCCGGAGTCAACACACCCAGAACAAGGGGAAAGAAAATCCAATTAAAAGATCCATTTGCAGATGGCCACTAAGTCAGAGTTTCATAAATAAAAGCTTCATTTCCTCCTCCCGACCCAGCCCAGCTGTGACCTCCCGAGGTGACGGCAAAGGCACATCTTCCTTTTACCTCTGTCCTGGGCTGTCAATCTCCCCCTCATTAAAACCAGAGCAATATGTCAAAGGTACCAGCTCCCTGCTACTAAATTCCATCCCTCATAGCACGTGTTCCCCAAGCTGGCAAGTCATGTTCATTAGGGTTCATTTTCAAAGTCGCTGCAGCCCGTGCTCTCAATAAAGTGCAAATGCCAAGCTTTTGCTAGGGAGGAGGGGAAGGTGGGGGAGATACCACCATCATACCCTCTTTAAAAATTGATAAAAATAAGATTAACAGATGCCTCTGGCTGTGAGACTCCATCACTAGAGCATCGTGCCCGCGCTCAGCACATCTCCATGGCAACTCACTTATGTGGCCTGAATAGATGTGCTGGGAAATTCGGGGTTCACCTGGACTTCTGGGGTGTTCCAGTCTGGTCAGACCCCGCACCCATGACCGTGGTGGTACAGAAGTGGGCAGTGCAGGAGGCTGCACAGCCCTGGGGAGCAGTGGTGGGACTGGCTGCTTTCCAACGCCTTCATTTTTGATGAGATTACCCAAGTCAGTCAGAATTGCAGGCTCTGAAGCAGGGAGGTACCTTGGGGACGGGCTCTGCTGCAGCACCTCTCCAGTCTGCTGAGGAGCTGCTGCAGCTCCCCAAGGCTCAGGGGAGAGCAGGTGCACCAGGGGCCAGCCAACCCCACCCCACCACCATCATCTTCCAACACATCCCACCAGAGCCAGGCTGGCTGCTGCTCTCCACTTGCACACAGTGCAGCACGGATCTGTTTGGGAGGAAATATTCCCTGTGATGCTCCACATCCTCTTCCTTTTCATCTCCCTCCTGCTGCTCCCTGCAGCTGGAGCAGCCCCTGCTCCCCTCATCAGTCAATCCAGTTGGCCTTTGGCCACGAGCAACCCTCACTTTTGAGCTGCCTTTAACTCACACCAGGAAACAGTCGTGGCATCGCACACACACACAGTGAAGTCCCTGCCACTGAACCTGCCATCCCAGCCACAGCAGCAACTTCTCTTGACCACATTTTTCTGCTGTAGAACTTACAGTGCCAGTGCAACAGCTCTTTGGAGAGGTATTTAGCACCCAGCTATTACAGCAGGAATACTGGAAATCAGATGTGCCATTTAATTGTCATGAAATTTCAAGTGCAAGACAAAAGAACAGAGCAGAGCCTTGGGAAAGCATCCAAATTGCCCTCTCTGTTGAAGCCAAGATTATTTACTTTGTCCCAGACTTGTCCACCCTTATTTTTCTTTGTTTAATATTCACCTGCATCTAAACTGCCCCTACCCCTTTTGGAGGTTTTAACTTCCTTTTGCTGACAAATGCCATTTGGTACAGCACGTGCTAATGAGCCAAGATCCTTCATTTCACCCCTGAACAGATTCAGTTATTGACAATAATCAAAGAGTGTATCTGTAGCCGTGCATGTTGAGTTAATTCCATTACACAGCAGAACATTGATTTGTTGTCGCAAAGCATTTGTTAACCAAAAGGCATTTCCAGCTGAAAAGGGAAGGATGGAAAAACTCTGCTGAAGTTTAAAGTTCTTGCAAATTAGACAAACTTTGTTTTACAGCCAAGTACGTGTTTTCCAGTGGAGAGAAGGGCAGAGATTAGCTCTGCTGATCCGGGTGCATTCCCCCCCCATAACGATGCATCTCTCAACAAACGGGAGCAGATCAAAAATTGCAACCCAGCACCAGGTGTCATTATTTTCTCTTCTGTCTTTGCTAAAATCATCACTAGTGTTGTCTATCCACCCAGGTCCTGTCTTGCAGCCACTTGGATGTCACTGGCCATCCCAGCACACTGGGAACGATTCCTCTGAACGCACTGTCCCCTTTCCACCAGCACAAGCAGCTCAGTGACCAGAAGCAGGCTGATCCCCCAGGCAAAGCTGCTTCTGTCAAGCTAAGAACTAAGGAAGCTGCCCTTGTGCCAGCTGCCACCCCCTGCAGACCAGCCAGGGAGGGGGTCAAACCAACCGGCTGGGCAAGGGCAGCAGACAGAGCCCACCTGCCAGGGCATGGCCCTGCAGAGGGGTCCTCTGGAGCAGAAGGAAAAGCTTCTTCCCACCCAGCCCCACATTCCCCTGTGTTCTGCAGAGAATTTAGTTTTGCTTTTAAGTTACACTTATTTAAATGTAAAATCCTCAGCTTAAATTGCAGCAGGTTTTGTGATATTTAATATCCAAAGCTAGGAAAGGTCATGTCTGTCAGAAAATAAAGTGAGGTTTAATCTGGAGATTGTGTGTGGCAGTTTTTTTATGAAAATTTGGTTTAGAAATAGATCTTAAATCCATAAGGTCACCAAGAGGAACGTTTTTCTTTCTCAGAGACTTATCATTCCCGTATCTCAGAGGAACAAAGGATATTTCAGAGAAGAGGAAAACAAAATCCTGTGTCTTCCCTTCTGTTCCTTTCTGCACCTGCACCCAGAGTGGATCCTTCTATATCCATCCGTCACGCTCCTCCTCTTCTGTTTATTTGCATATTTGTATTTAAGGTGTAACAAACAAGATACTTTGTTGTATTCCTCAAATATTTTAACACTATTTTTCAGTACCTTTAAGTTCATGACAACCGCTGTTCTGGTGACCCTGCCGTTCAGCCTCGCAGAAGCTGTTCTAGCTGAGCCTGAGAACTTCACCTTTCTTAATAAAAATGCTGTTTTGTACCCCGTGCTGTGGGGAGCACGGCACTGAGCAGGTCGAGAAAGAGACTTTACTCCCCGGGAAATTTCAGAAACATTTCAAAAATCTCATCATTCCTTCCTTTTCCAAACAAGAACAGAAGCCAAAGGGCTGGAAGGTGAGGCAGCCATGGGTCACCTCACCTTGACCAGGGATGTCAGAAATAACACGATTGAAACGGGCAAGCCCAAAGTGAGCGCAGGCAGCCTGAGCAGGACTGAGGGACAAATCTACCAGTCCCCAGCCAACAAATTCTCCTGATGAAGTGAAGAGGATTTTTACTGGGACACGGCTCCAGGAGAAGCCCAGAGGGGTCTGACTGCCCATGCCTGCTCCACAAAGCTCTGCAAGGACCACCCTGAGGGTGCTACCTCCTGGCAAGCCTCTCCAGCCACTGAAACCCTGTGCTGGGAACCTTGCAGCAGCAACCTCCTCTTTGCCATAGGGATACTGTTTATTCCTCTGGCAGAGGTGAGGAATGTGCCACAGAGTGATCTTAAGATCATTCTAACAGTTCTTCTAAAAACCAAATGCTTTGCTTCTTTCTTTCTCCTTGATAGCACCATAAAATCCCCCTGCCTGATGACCTTCTCCAGCAGGATCTGCGTCCAGCTCTCTCATATTCTGAGCACAGCTATGGCATGAAATAGCACTTCCACAGCTCTGTTCCTGTGTGCAGGCTCCTCTGTCTGCACAGGAGCTGAACTGCCCTGCAAACTCTTCCTGCAGACTGACAGAGAGCTCCATATATTTAATCATTGCTGTACTTTGCAATAGAGCCAGGGAATCACACCTGACACCAGTCTGAGTTACAGAGCAGCAGGGTAGCTCCCTGCTCGCCCGAGCAGTCGTACAGCGCGAGATCCAACGCCAGCCCCCGTTTGCTGCTGCTGGGTTGTGTTGTGCTTAAACTTCACTACTCTGCTCTCGGCGCGTTCACTCTGAGCCGCCTCATGCCTGCTTCTTTCCTTGACCTACTCTACCTTAGGCAGGTGAGCTGAGCTAAACCATGGCCCAAGGTGAGGTGCAGAGAAGAGTGTGCAGCTCTCCCAGGCCAGACCAGCTTCACCAGCCCGAGTGGCCGGCCCCAGACCGCTGTGCCCAGAGCATCGGCACGCACTGTGCAGTGCCCACGGCCACCTCACCCACCCCAGCTGGGAGTGGAGAGGCTGCCGGGTCGCACCAGGGGCTCAGCTCCACAGGCCCTGCTGAGCTGTCAGTTGTTCTGACACTTCTGTGCGTTTACAGCCTCTGACCCACACACAAGCATCTGGAAAAGTCCCCACTCTGACCAGACCTGTTTATCCGCGTTGGTTTGTGGAGGTGCAGCCTGGGCTGTCTTCAGAGAGCATCCCCCGGCAGCTGGCTCCTTTTAACCACGGGAGGTGGATGTACACATCTGCTCACCTAAGTGAGCGTCACATGGAACCTTTTACTGGTATTTCTGTCATTCTGTTTGATCTCGTTAAGAATCAAAGAAAGCAATTACGTCCTTAATCTTGCTCTATAAAACTGTAGCTACAGATAAAGCCACCACAGGTAACATACACTACAGCACAAACACTAAACAGAGGAGTAAAAGTGACATGTGATCTTTGATGCCTGATTTAAGAGACCTAGAAAGGAGCTTCAGAACTCCCTAGAATTTCAGATCCCTCTAAGACAGCTTGAGTGCAAGTCGCAAACTCACAGGCTTTTTTCTGGCACTTGTGTACCAAGAACAGAAAATATCAGCAAGGACCAAAGATAAGGTTTCCTTTCCTTCTAATTCTAGATACAGCTGCTGATATGAGTGCAGATCTGTGAGATTTTAAGGGCCCAAAGGGTAAGCAAAACAGAAAAAAAGAAAAATCTAAGAAAGGAATTTCAGCTTTTAAGCACAGGGAGGAGATGAAACTCAAGAACCTTTGTGCATAGCATTTCTTCTGCTGAAAAAATATTTTTTTCACATTGGATGAGATCCAGCAGAGTGGAAGTGCTAGCTATGACTTAAAAAAAATACCTCATTCTAGCACTACAAAGCCTATTCCAGTCCCACAGCAGACCATGCATGGCATATATACCTTGCGTTGGCTTTTTGTGCTTGCGTGAAGCCACTCATGACAGAGCCCCAGCGTGGGAAACCAGGCGAGCAGCACAAGATGATATTTACCTTTCACTAAGCACCCAAATCCTTGCAAAAATATCTGCTCTAAACCAAGAACTACTGGAAAATAGAAACTAATTGTTCTAGGTGATTCCTGACGCCCACCATCCCCGGAACAGCCTGTACTAACCAGGAGACACCACCTAGGGCTCAGCGCGGCAGAAGCCGGTGCGGGCGAGCGGCACGGCCGGGGGCAAGGCCACGTTCTGGAGCGGCGAGGAGCAGCACTGCGCGGCGAGGAGCAGCACTGCGCGGCGAGGAGCGGCCGCACCGCACGACGCAGCCCTGCGCGCAGCCACCGCCCTGCCCGGGAGCGATTTACGCAGGGGGAGAAAGCACCAGTTTGTCGATTTACAGCACGGACAAGGTGTCTCCGTCCAAAATCAAAACAAATGCAAGGAGTTCTAAGCTCATTTCTGTAATGAAAGCAATCATGCATAACTCAGTGATAATGGAGATGTTAAAAACCCAACAGGCACAGTCCTTAAATCTCAGAAATAACCAAGTGGCTCCTTCCCCTTCGGGAGCCATCAGCTGGAGAGTCTTCACATGGGGAGCCGAGGCCAGTCAGTGCATGCAGACACGGTCCAGGGAAAACCTGGGAAAGCGGAGGGGCTTCAACATCTCCCTCATCAGCTCAGTGTTCCCGGGACTGTGGGGACTTGAGCGTAGCAGCGTCACATCCAGCTCAGCTACCGCATTTCCACGCCAAACCAGAAGCACCCAGCCAAACACTCACCTTCCCCCTCTGGTCCCTGCACCCCACGGGACCCCTCTGCTCCTGTGCGCTCCTGGGTCCCCCAAGGCAGAGGATGTATAGTGGGAGGACCCCCCCCCCCCCAATCACACAGCTAAGTCAGGAAAGCATTAAAACCAGCCTTTCAAGAGGAAATGTGACACCTGGATATTACACGATGTAATGGAATCAGCCAAGTGGTAAATGTAGCTTTTAAATAGGTTTTGTGTTCCCTATTAGCTCGTCTGATGCTGATTAGTTCTGACGGGGAAAGGGCCGGTCAGCAGCTTTTCCTGGCGAGACTGTGCTGGTGCCCCCTCGCTGGGATGGCCAAGGAACTGAGCAGGACCCAACAGGGTCCAGCACCCTCTGCATGGGGCAACGGCTGCACCCACCCATGGGACCCTCTGCCTGCAGCACGGGTGCCCTCCTGCCCTGCGGTCCCAGCAGGGCTGGGGCGAGCTGGGGACCCTGCTCCAGCACCCCATGTTCAGCAAGACGGGCCCAAGGTGGAGCCACCGGAGCTCTCTGGACACCAGCAGGAAATGGTTTGAAGGAAACTTCTGGAATTGTGCAATTTCAGGTAAACAAAGGGACACGCCAAAGCACGCAAACAGCAAACACCCTGCGCAGCAGCTCAGGAGCCTCGAGCCACATGTTACAAACACTTGGTCTCAAACCAGGAATATGTTTTATTTAAACACCTAAATATTATTTCTTAGTATTTCCAAAACATGAACAGGTGGGAGGAAGGAAAACACACCAGGAGGCCGGGCAGCCTCAGCATCCCTGCTGCCTTAGACCAGACCCTTTCCCTGTGCCCCTCGCAGGGGGCTCTGCTCTTCGCTCCTGTCCCCACGGGGACACTCACCACATCCTTGGTCCCCGGGGCAGATCCTCTACAGTGGCAGCTGCAGGACCAGATCTCTGGGGAGGGTCCTGCTGGGCCAGCCACCAGACGAGGGCAGCTGCCTCTGCTCTGCTCCCAGTGATTCACCGCCATGCTCCCACCAGCCTCGGTAACGCGGACTGGAGACAGAAACCTGTCTGCTGGGTACCCTGGGCCCATCTGTTCTCCTTAAAAAAACCCCCCAAAACCACAAAGCCTATATATTCTGGAAAGATCATCTGGATAACCACTTTCTCCTTACCATTCTGGGCTTATGTGACTTTTTAACTCCTCTGTGCTTTCACCATTTCACACTGGTCCAGGGCATTCTCCCCTCCTCCTCCTGGAGGGACAAGTCAGTCCCCAGACTCAAAGCTCTGCAAAAGGACACAGAGGTCTTCTGCTGTTTATTCCACTATCGGCAACATGTGCGAGCACTGGCACACGTTTATCTAGTGCTGTTACTCTGCTTTTTTTTTTTTCCAGCCAGACGGGGTTTGTGAAAAGGTTTTATCTTCATTCACAGTTTCTAATAAGAACAGAGCTAAGATTTCTTCAGTGCTTTGCTTTTTACTATGAGCTTTCCAGTACTTAACAGATTTTTCAGAGCTATGCAGCAACTGCCTTTATTCTTTTCACTTGCAGTTCGCTCTCATGTTTTTGCAGGATAAAGCTTATTAAAAATGCATAGAGAATAGAGGCTTATGTAGAAAAAAATGCTAAGAAAAAAATTCTAGTTAATTGGAATTTGGAAAGAGTTGTACTATCACAGGTTTAAAATCCAAACCAGATTTCCAAACCCAAGCTGGTTAGATTTGCTTTGGCCCAAAAATCTGTTTTTAAGAAAAGTGTTTAATCAAAGTGTTAAAGGAAACATCAAGTCTTGAATTTCTTAAAACCTGCAGTAAAGATGTTTGAAATGAAAAAAGCCATTTTGACTCAACACATCTAATTTATCCCAAGCTCGTTTAGGCTGGAAATCTTTACTTTTCATTTTCCATTTCCAGCACATGGGCAGATTTGTCGCCACTTGTGCTGCTGCCCTGGGGACTGAGCACAAAACCCTCCCTGGCTCCACCAGAAACACCCCTGCTTTGAGGAATCACATCTGCCCAGAGGAAGAGCCTGGGAGGCGTCTCTCCTGGTCTTGGTGGAGTAGGATGAAGGTTTCCAGACAGCCCCAGCCAGGGGTCAGCGCCCACGCCCCGGCTCACCCACTGGGTACCCACCAGCCCCACACTGGCAGCCGGACCCCCGCACACCCACCACCACCTTTGCCAGTGGCCACAGTGGGGTTTGCAGGTCCCCGGTCCCTACACCGGCAGATTTCCTTCCCTGGAAAATGAGAATACCCAAGTGACAGTAACATCAAGCTTCACGTTATTTCCTTCTCTTGATAAACAGTCCATCGTTGCTCGGCAAGATTAAGTAAAAGCCAGTAGTTTAATTGTGGTATAAGATCTTTCATAAGCAGTCATAAGAATTCACAGACTTATTTCCTTTTAAAATGAGAATATTTATTCCAAGTAGGTACAAGCACCCTCTTCGCCAAGCACGATGCCAAAAATATTGCTTTTTTACTAGAATAACTCCCGCTATTTATGCAAACGCTGATGTATTACTGATACACTGGGAACCTTCATTGTCTGTTTATGACCTTACAAGCTTAAAATCTTCCCATTCAATCTAATACGAAGCATTGCCTTGTGAGTGTGTGCTGGATTCTTAACCAGTTGCTAGAACAACAGCTCAGAGAACTAATTAGAGCCTTCGTTATGCAGCAAACATCACTCCACAGCTCAAACTGCAACGGGCTTTCACCACAGCAGAGCACAACCTTCAGCACCACAGATGGGGACACTCCAGGCACCCACGACCCAGCAGCACCATGTTCACTTTGAAATGTCCACCTGGAGTGAAGCTGTTTTGCAAGTGGGTACATTGGAGAGACTTGAATAGAAAAAAAGAAAAAAGAAAAAATAAAAAAAAAAAATTCAAGTAGCCCATCAGTTTTATTGTCTCTATAAAATACCTCTAGCAAAGCTCTGCAAATTAATAAAGCCAGGATTTATTAAATGTACTGCACTTTTTAACCCTTGCTTACAGAAAGGGCATTAAATAATGCATGGTACTTTCCAGATGTTCTCCTGAGCCCTTGTGCTGACCCAGCTCATTACCCCCCAGAGTCCTTTGGCAGCCCAAGCCCTGATGCTGCAGCTCGGGCTGTTCCCCGCAGCACCAGTGCAGCTTTATTGGAACCCTCTTTGCTTCTCTTTTAAACGTACCTCCTTTTCCTTATCTTCTGTGTCTGAGTTTCAGGCACAGCTAAGTGTTCACTCTAATTTGCCCCATTTATGCACAATAATCCCTATTCCCACCACACTTAGCAATGCCTTTGAGAATTAAGGTGCATAGACCATCGCACACTTGCCATCCTAAGTTTTTACACAGGAATATTTGGGTCTTTAAGTGCCAGTTAGAGTTGCTAAAACACAGCCTGAATGTGCCAACACAGCAAATCTGAACCGTTGCTTATAAAAGTCATAAAAGCAACGTTGATGCAAGGAACAGTGGTTTGAGCTAAACTGCACTTCCTTCCAGTTTCTTCTAGAAACCCAAACCCCAGTTTTGAAGCGATTATTCCAGCAGCTTGGAGCACCACACAAAAGAAATCACAAGGACTTTTCTAAGCAGCGTGGCAGCTCAGAAACAATGGCAACTGCGGGAACAAAAGCAAAACCCTTTACTGGCTCTAACAAAATTGCCTTAAGGGCCCCACACAATCAATAAAATATCACTGCAGATGTATCCGAGCTGGAGCCGCCTTTGCCTTTCAGGTAACATTTCCCAAGGAGGGCTCCAGCCTCACGCTGCTTTGAGCCTCCCCGCGCTCACTCTGCCTCAGTGGCTTTTCTTTGCCTGAACCTAGACAGCCTCTTTTAGGTGTCCCTTAAAAATAAAGCGCTACCAGAGCGGTGACACTGGAGGTGTAGCTACACTGATGTATTTGTGATGGTTCTGGGCCGTGTCCTGCAGGGGTCAGAAAGGACTGTGCAAATCTGGCACCGCGTGTCACTCGCTGCCTGGCTCAGCACCGGGCGCCCGAAGCCCGGAGAGCTCCCTCTGCTCTGCTCACTGCAGGGGTGACACCGGCTGTGCGGAGACACCCCACGTCACACTGTCTGACCTCCTGGGTGGCCGGAGCCCTTGTTTTCCCGCAGAGGAGCCCTGGGAGCTGTCCTGGAGCCAGGTTTGGTTAGGATATTTGTCACATGGAAGCTGTGGGGAGCCCCGTCACAAACTGTGGGCTGCTCCTGCCTGTGCCCAGGACCAGCCACTGCTCCCTGGGGACAAGGCACCCACAGCCGGTACCGACCCACCCTCCGCTCCCGCTACATAAAAGGGCAGTCTGGGGTTCAAACTGCTCTGCCTTTGAACAAAGCCTGCGGCTCCAGGCCAACTGCCAAACCCCACTCCTTCTGAGGAAAAAAAAATCACCAATCAATTCTCTACTTCTACAAAATTCTCCCTAACATGTTTATATTAACCACCAATTGGCTGATTTCCTGTAATATGACAGCAGTCACATTAATATGGCACATTTGGCTGAGGATTCATGCTCTTAAAATCTGGAATGGAAAAGTTCTGGTTCCCACAGCAACCACAGGTAGCAATTATCCCGGTTCTGCAAATTTCTAGAACAGAAGGATATTTGCTTTCTGCAGTCCTCTTCTAAATGCACAGCAAAGGATGTGTCTCTGTGCATCAAAATGAATTTATTTTTCCTTTTTCTGTGTTTGTATCTCTGTTTGCACCTAAGAAATCTTTTCTATATAAACATTTTTGGCCATTTTTTTGTACCTGCTACAGAATATAGAACCGCCTAAAACACATCACGCTTAATTTATTTCCACTTAGCTCCAGTCTTTGCAACAAATACAATTCATTGCATTTGCTGCATCACGTTTTCTCTCTGTATATCACGTATAATGAATATCACTACAATAAAATTCATAGTTTGTGACACTCCTTATTAATACCAGCTTCTCACGGAAAAAAAAGATTACTGCAGCCATTATGAATTTATACAGATCCTGCTTTTCTTATCAGGAGACACACAGCGATGCACGCTGCTTTCAGAGAAGGACGAACCCTTTCGTGCCTGCTGACGGAACGAGCGCCGAGGGGAGAAATCCACCAGCACGACCCACGCAGGGGCCTTCCCATGCAGTGGAGGAGTGGCCGTTGGTGTTTGCAGCAGGTTAATGCTCTCCAGATGCCATGGTCTCCATAAAGCAAGAGAGAAGGGGAAGGGCAGTGTTTCTGTCAGGATTTTTAAGAACTTCCACGGCTCCCTGAACTCCCCCAGTATATTGCTGTTGTGAACAGATCAGTGGCTTGCTAGGGGTTTAGTGGTTTATTTTTTTCTCTAATTAGCTAAGCTCTCCTAATTAGTAGTCCTTATCTCCATGACCCAATCTCCTGAATGCAGATCAGTTCTAGGAAGCTGAGCAGAACCCATGCTGCTACCTGGCCTAGTTTGGAAGAATCTCTTTCATTTGGTGAAGTTCAGCAACGTTGCAATCGCCCGGAAAACACTCTCACCCTCTCTTCCAACTTAAAATGCAGTTACATGCTCACTCTGCTGCTGCAAATTGCTTTTGGTTCCCTCCCTCCCCTTCCTGCATTACTGTCTAAATTACAAAGATTGAAGCCTGCTTTCTACTCTGCTTTTGCCTTACGTTTGCTGCCGGGAGCATAAGTTTGCCTGCACTTTGTGTTAGACCCGTTTGTGCTCGTCCAGGGCTGGCTCGCGGCGCGTCGGCACCAAACAATCCCAGTCCTGCCTTCCAGACCCTGACCCTGAGCTCGGTTCAGCTCTTCCTCCATGAAATTCATCTTGGTAGGAGAGAAGGAATAATTACTGTCTACAGCTCAGCAGCCTGCCTACGCTTAATGTGTATTAGTGTTACAAACTGTCCTGATCGCGTTAGCACATTCATTATGTGCTCGGTCCTCTTGGAGCCAAGATGCAGCTCTTGATTTAAATTTTTGCTGTCAGATCTGATTAAAAATTAAGTTGAACACAGTTGTAGGAAAACTAAATTAATGTTCTTTTTGAGTAATACCATATAATTTAATGCAACAATTAATACAATTGAGTCATGCAACTGCTAATACACATCTAGTGGAGCCTAGGGTTGGAAGCAGGCAGGGACACGTCGCTGATTTTCCACTCTAAAGTAGATCAGGCAAAGGTACAGGCACAAAAAAAGGGAGCCCATTGTCAGTTTAGGACTCCAAATTAGAGGAAAATTAACAGGGTATTGGAGTTCTACAGAGCTGTGTTTCAAGGAGGCAGCCCTCATTGGGCACACCTTCCAAGATGGGTGGAAATTTCCATCCTTACTTTTATTTTAGGATTTTTGGAGAACATTCCCAGAGTCAGCTGAACACTAGATACGTCTGGAGACTCCTTATAGCCCAGCACCAGCTGACGTGACCTTGCTTATCCTTCTCCTCAAGCTGCACACGCTCCCTCCAGCAGACTACGCATCCCGCCGCAGAAGACTTATGTCACCCTGAGGGGATGTCGTAGAATAATTTTCTCCCCCTCATCCTGAGCAAACGCAGTGGCAGAGCCCACACCTCCAGAAGCCACAGACAATGGCAATTCGACGCAGCTCATCTTGCCCGAGTCCCTGCTGCTGCTCCTTCTGCTCCACGGGAGCTCAGCTCCAGCACACCGGGGTTATCAAACCCATCACCAGTGTGTGAGCACACGTGGCTTGTGCACCTCTGCCTACGGGGCGACTCGAGCCAGCACGTGAACTGAAGCTTTGGAAAGGAGCGTGGGACCTCACCACTCACTCAAGCTGGGCTGCCTCTAGCAGAGCATCTGCCACGAGAAACAGCGCCTGGGGAAATAGACCCCTCTGTGGAAGGAAGGGACCCTCGCCCCAGTCAGGAATCAGAGCTGTGCTGCCCAGGCACCCCAACAGCTCCTCATTAAGAGCAGACAGCGCCGGGAAAACAGCCTGACAGAGACACAACAATTCTGAAAGCTGCAGGATGTGCCCAGAGCTGTTCTGTACCCCGGCTGCACCAAGTGTGGATCTATTTTACTGATGGTTAATCCCAAGCAACTGTTAGTTACTAAATAATACACAGAGAGACATTACAGAGATCTCTGTGGCCCCAAATACCTGCAAACCTCTCAGCAGCGCCTGGAAGGACAAATAGAGCATCGAAACACGCAGTGAGGGTTTGCTTTACTCACTCTGCTCTGACAATTTTAATATCATGGTTTATTTGTAACAGTTAAGGGCCTCGGGATACGTGATCCACAGAAACATTTACCACTTACTGTTAGCAGAAATGGCTCGAGGCAAACCCTGTACGAGACACCTGCACGATGCCACCGTTCCCAGCTCACCGTGGGCTCCCAGCAGTGGCAGCAAACAGGGCCACGCAGGGTTGTGATCCTGCCAAGTGAGAAGTTCCATACCCTTAGTGCCCACCTCACAACCATAAAATCATTGTGGCAAGATATAGTTAAAAAAAACATCCCTAGAGAAAAATGCCCCCTCGCCCAGAGGCTGAGCAATTCTGGACGGTTTCTATTTCTTGGCAGCTTTCACACTGAATTGAGAGAGCTCGTGTACTGGGCTTTCAATACAAGGGCCATTTAGGATTGAAAAATAGAGATAGGTTTATACACAAACTAGAAGCATTTCACAAAAACTCCATCTCTCACTCTCTCTCCAAGAATTATTGTCCCTTATTATACTGCCACAATGGAAGGATTCGCTTCCTGGCTAAGGTGAGCGCGATCAGTTCTCCTGTCATTTTGCAAAATAGGAGAGGAAAATAACATTGACCTGAAATGTGAGCTGAGAGGGCCATGAAATGCTGGAACCTTTTGTCTGCCGATCCTCATCCCTCCCCAGAAAAGCAGTGGGGAGAGAGCAGCAAAGGCACAGCGCGGCAGAGGGGCAGCAGCCACTGCACTCGGGGGTGCGAGTCGCTGGGCTGGCAGGACGGGATGATTCATCCTGTGACAGGGACTCTGTTAAACATGGCAGCAATTTTTTTCCATTAGCAGCATTCTGCAAATGTCATTCAAACTGCCCATGATGTCTGTGGTTATTTTTGGCTCCTGTGAGTGCCGAGGTTCACTGTATAACCCACCCATCGCCTCGACTCTGCGCGTCTATTTATATCCACACTCAGGCAGGCAGAGAAAGGTCTGGTTCTGCAGACAGCCCAGAACTAAGAGGTTGCTGGTCAGCAGGCTGCCTGTTGCTGCCTTCCTCTTATTTTTACACACTCGCTATAGAACAGCTTCATGTTAGAAATCAAGTGAGAGGGTCTGGGCTCGGCCCCCTGGCTTGGATCCAGCTGAAGGTGGGATACGGGCCGGTTGGCCAGACATCTGCTGAAGAAAATACTTCATCCCGGGTGCTTTCTACCTGCCAAAGCAAATTTTGGCTCAGCTTTTCCCCTAATCCAGAGGCTGAGAAGTTTTCAGATGAGATGGGGCTTACACCCAGGGTAGCAGCACCCATGCAGGACTCTGACCCTTCCTCACTGCAGCTGCACAGCCTGCAGCTCCTAGAGATCAACTCTGACAGCTCAGGGAGGCTGTAAGAGGCCAGAATGCTTGGGGTACATCAGCTGGAGAATGTTTGTCCAAGGGCTACAGCCCCAGCCAAGCCCAAGCAGCAGCCCTGCCTTATCCCGAGGAGAGCTTCTGTTTGTGAAGCTGAGCAGCAGAACAGCCTCGTCTCACTGTAATGGGCATTATTCATTTACTGCTTAGCAGAGGTGCTCAAATTCTTCATCCCTAAAATTAATGCCTGGCTCTTTGAATCTTGCTCAAGGTGTCTCACCCTGTCTCCCTTTGCTCCTTGCAGTGTCTCTGCCCCAGAATACACCAGGAGAACATTTTTGCCTTAGGTCTTTAATAAGGGGAGTTTCACCATAGCTTATTATTGCTAAAATTAAATGTCACCTTGGGTTTTCCTCGCTCACTTCAGCGCGAGCTGCTGCTGCTGTCTTCTACATCTATAAAAGGAAACTTTACAGCTCTTTACTCTCCGCTTCTTGAAAATTGCATGCAAAGAGAAAAAAAAAATCTCTCTCTTATTTTTACATATGCAGGAATAGTTTGTGTTGCACGTTCATCACAGCGACCTTCTGGGAAAACTGCACAACTCTGCGATTGATGCAAACCAGGTTTTACAGCGGCCAGAAAAGCACTGAGGGAAATGAAGATTCTTCATCAACTTCTCAGACCCCTGGGGTTTTGCTCCATTTCACCAGTGAAGGGGGTGTTGACCTATAAAGCACTTTGCCCTGACCTGCTGTTACTGCCTTAACCCTAAAACTGAAGACATGCTTGTGTGCAGTCAGTGGGGCAGAGGGATCCCAGAGGTACCTACTTAGGTCTATAAGGATACAGGGATGCTGCTAGACAAGCATTTCAGGACAAGGAAATTTAAGCCCAAGCTCCTTAACTGTTTTCCAGTGAAAAGCATCTCATCCCACAAGACTGTTGAGTTAACCTGCCTGACAATACTCTTCTCTTTTACTAAGGTACTGCTAGGGCAAGAAAAGCCACTAAACAGGCCTGCTGTTGCTTAAATCCAAGGGATGCTCCAGGAAGAAAAACAAAACACACCCCCCAAAATATCAAAGGAATGCTGATAATCACACTATCAATACCCTAATGCAAAAGGGTTTTTTTTGTCCTTCTCATTTGCTTCTCTTTCAAACCCAGAGAGATGGCTTTGAACAGTGTAACACGGACTCTCCACACATACCCCCAGAATTTCCCTGTCTCTAATCAGTAGTGTCATTCCCACAAACTTACTGGAAAAGTAATTAAATTGAGCTATGTCTGAGTCCTAGCACTGCTGTTTGCTATAGCAGCTGAAATGAACTGATGGAGAAAGAGTAAAAGACACCATGTATGGAGCAACACCTCCCACACTCTATCCTTCCAGCTTTGGCAGAGATTGAGGCGTTCCCTGGTCGATGAGGTTATCAATGTTGTCTGCCACCCATGGACCTCCCCACCCTTTTGTTTCATCTCCTCCCCTACCCGTTTACACTCCTGGTTCTACAACTTCCCCTACCAAAGATCTCCATACTCTGAAAATGAGACTTGCCCTCCATCTCACACCAGTTGCCCAGTAATGCCAGTGGATGGCTCCCCGTAGGAGGGCCACCACATCCAAACTCCCTGCACTAGAAGAGCAGTGTCTGGGACACTGCTGCTCCTGCTCTCTCCTTTCTGAAGGCAATGCTGGGGTCTGGGAGTCCAGAGGCTACACTCAGCAGTTATTCACAAGCCCTCCAAAATCAAGTCAGATTTTTACAGATTCAGGGAGGATCCCCAGGCAGCCCTCCCTTTGTCTGGGACCAATCCTGCCTTTAAACTTCTCTCCAATGGATCCTTTCATCCTGAAAGAACACAGCTCCTTTCCCCCAGAATAACTGGGATACTTTTGAAGTTGTTTTGCCAGCATCCAGATCAAGCTGGGTTCATTTTTAATGACATCCTTATGCTCCTGTTACACAGCTACAAAGATTGTTTTGATACTTCAAGAATATTTGACTCACTAATCACAATAAAGTACTGGAAACTGAATAAGAACTACCCTTGAATATAGAAATCACTTAACATGTGTTCTGTAGGATGCAATGTGGACTGACTTCCCGATAAGTTCCAATACTGGGGTCTGCTGTTGGAGCCAACTGCACAAGAACGGGGCTATGAATTAACAGTTGCATCTTTCTTCAGCTTTTGTCAGCTCCTAAACTGATTTTCCTGTAATTGACAGGGTACACGTACAAGACAAGAGGGCAGCTGGGGAAAACAGGCAACACTTCCTCACCCCAGAGCCGAAAGCATCACCAGGGTCTCGTGCTCATCACAAACCAGCACCGGGAATCACCCGCCCACGGATCGTCCTCCAGCTCAGGGCTGTTGCACCAAACTCTGTCCTTGTCTCGGTGTTCAGTTAGAGTCTGAACAGTTATTTGACTACAAAGCCTCAGGTGCTGGTTTCAGGCAGACACATTTTCCAAGAGGTTTCATACAAACTTCCTCTGCAAAAGGCACAGCGCTCTGCTCTGACCCCGCAGACCTGGGGCTCTTACCAGCCCGGTGCAGAGGTGCCCAGGCACCCAAGATGTGGTGCTCCCCACCTTCTCCCTGCAGCTCTGCACTGCTGAGCCAGCCTGTCTCATGCTATTTTTTTTTTTGTTGTTATTATTATTATTGCTGAAATGCATACGAATTAGTTCTCTGGGGGATTTGCACAATTTTTTGTTTTGCTAAGCTGCATTTTCTTTTCCAGAAACCTTATTTTGATGTAAATCTTGTAAACAGGGGACTACTTCCTTCAAATGCTGAGCACAAAAACTCTTCCAAAGAAGTAGATCAAAAGTCTGCAGTTGGCTTAACGAAAGATAGACTGACAATTAGGTTGGGAAAGTCCACGTGGAGTATGGGAGAAGAGACAGTCTTAAGGATTTATTAATTGCCTGGGAGTAGATGGAAGGAGATGCGAACCAGTGAGAAAGGGCAGGGGGGATGAACGCCTCGTTTTTATTACTCTAAACGTCCCCAATGTAAAGTGTGCATTGTTAAAGCTCGTACAGAACAGCTGCACCAATGCTAAGTGCCAAGGCAAACAGAAGATTTAGACCTTTAGAAAAATTGTTCAATATTTAAAGTGTTTTCTTCGCAATCAGGTGTACCCATTTTGATGTCTTTTCAGGTTGTGTGCCATTCCCCAAATGACTGCTAGGGGATAATTACAGTACTCTTCACAAACGAAGTACAGACTATACAAGAAAAGCAGCCGAGCTGTCAATACCATAGCAATAACGGACAGACATTGACTTGCTGTGACACGGAATGTATCGATCCTCCCACTGCTGCCACTAACGACGCCGCAGAAAACGAGTGGGGAGGATACGGTGGCACTGGAGCTGCCGGTCGCTCAGCAGAGCTGGGGGTTCAGCACCAGCAAGGGGCAAGAGAATGCCCTCAGATGAGGTTTGATCACCTCCAAAAGTTGTTTTTGCTTAGCTTTGAAACTAAAAGGGATTGGTCATTTCTTTTTAGGGGAAAAAAAAGAACAGCCGCACCTCATCCCTGTTCAGCCAGGCACTGGCATCGTCCTCGTGCGCTTCCAAGTGAAATGCAGCTCCCCATGGCCACGCGCTGCTGCTGTGACCCTGCCCAGCCCACCCAGCCCTGAGAGCACCAGCAGCACAGGCTCGTTAGAAAGGCTCATTTATAGCCATGAGATTTCCAGAATATGAATGGGGTAAGGAAAGGGGGGGGGGGAGGAGAAATGTTGTACAACACCCGAGTGCAAATAAAGCCCAGCCAAGGGTCACTCAAGACCATCCTGCAGAAGCTTGGCAACAAGTTTTTGCTGTCCCTGATGTTCTGCCAGGAAACGTGCAGCTACTGGGGTTCATGTTACAGCCTGGAGGAGGTTACTGGTGTGGATCAGACTCACCAGCACCATGAGCACTTCCCAGGAGCTCCTGAAATGAGTGCCATGATATTAGTAATAAAAATAAATTAGCTATGAGAGTACAGGAAAAGGGACACCAAGATTGTCAGATTTACACACGTGGTTACTCCTTTTTCAGCCTGAGTAGCATCAGCCTGCAAACAATTAGAAGCCTGCTGAAACAAATGGGCTTTTGAAGATGCCTGGCATACAGCAAACAAGCTTCAGTAACATTTGTGTGGAAGGCTCACTGGTGTTAAGTGTGAGGAAATAAAAAGTTTCTGATAAAAACAAGCAAGAACGATGAAGCTGTGCTGCTCTTGGCCAGCAGCTCTGCTTCTGAGACCAGGAACGGGCTGGCACGGGCAGCAGGGCCACAACCATGGGCACTGCTTGCCACATACACGGCTCTGCCGAGGCACCTGCTCCCTTGCCACCCTCTCAGCCCCCAGAGCTGGGCCACACCAAGCCCCCAGAGCTCACACAGAGCTCACTGTGAGCAGCACAGCACAGGAAAAACAAACCCAAACATAAAACCAAAAAAGTTTTATCTGGAAGTGAAGTCTGGAGCCAAGAGGAGCCTTCTGCACCCTAAGCTCTGTGACCTCATCTCTGGATGAAAAGAAGCAAAACAGTTAACATGGGAAAGGAAGAACCATCCTGCTTTTGCTTTTATCTAATCTTAGCTGGACACAGCAGATTATGCAGAATACCAAGGAAAGCAACATAAGCAAGATCCTTTGGTACTTGATATTATCCACATTATCTTGAAAATAAATCATGCCCATTGCCCCTTTGAAGTTCTGTCATGATTTTTAATCATGGAGCTGGGGCCTGGCTTTTTAGGTGACTTCATCAGTAATTTATGCTAATAGATGCCCGTGCTGATGCTGTGCGTATCTCCAGATCTGTCTAGATGCCAGTGCCATGATAACCACAGGAATATCAGCACGACGATGATTTGGTCACGGAACGATAACGGCATCGCTCAGGGGAGGCGGGACCGGAGCCCGCTCCTGGAGAGGGTGGGTTTCATGCACAGGCAAATGGGCAATGGAAGTTGAACGACTTGGTTTTGTTTGCAGAAATTGTGACAGATGAACTTAGTCCTTTAACAGCCCTCGGACGTCCCCAGAGAGGCTCAGAGCCCACGGCAGCAGAGCCCAGCCTCTGCCAGCACCAGGCAAAGGGCAGCTGCAGCCGGAGCTGTCACTTCCTTTCTGCCGGCCCTGGACATGGCACCAGGTAATGACCACCCCGGCCCCAGTGCAAATGTTTCATAACCAGCACTGACAGATGCAATTAGCTCCCTGTAACCACAGCCACATCACCCTGCACAGGAGATGGCAGGGGGGTAGAAAACAAAAAAAGCCTGTTTTCACATCATATTCTACTGGCAGCAGGTAAATATTTTACAAGCAAAATATAAACACTTTCAAAGTGAGTCCAAAATAACTGGCGCTTGTTTCACATTTTCAGAGCTAGAGTTTGTTTGGCTTAGTTTACCTCAACCACCGTTGCTGCTCACGTCTCTCCAGCATTACTGAGCATTCACAGGAGGCTAAGAATGGAGGAACAGGGCAGGAGCTGGGTAACTGATGCTCTGCACGAAGCAAACACTGACAAGCCCCAGCCTGGAGCCCAGCTGGCACCTCCAGGACCTGCAGCTCCCTCCACCACAGGCACTGGGAGGTCCGGCTCCCACTGCCACAGCCACACCAGCTCCAGCGCATCACCCACCTGCAGAGAGGGAGCATCAGCTCAAACTTACTGTGTCAGCAGAGTCTCCCCGTTAACTAAAGCAGCTTTGAAACATCTGTGCAGTGCCCTGTGCCTTTCCTCTCCCTCGCTAACCTCATCTCCAGACATTTCTCATGTGAGGAGATTATACAAGTGACTGGTTAGATCAATTTGGGAAAGTTACTATTACTTTCTGTAGAGTTCTCTTCTATTTCCTCAGTGAAATTACTTCAGTAGAGATAAGAACGAGGAATCGCTTCCATGGTCTGGGGAGTTGGCTCTGCTGTGATGGAGCATGGGCAGCCCCCCCCAGGCAGCAAGCCCTGCCCTGTCCCTGCCACCTTCTCCTCCCAACAGCAGGAGCTGCAGATTTACAGTGAACCACTTGAATGGAGAATAAAGTGAAATGAGTCCCCTCGGAATATCTCACCTGTGAAGGGCGATTACACCTTTTTCCTCATGTAAGAAGGACCTTAAATAATATTAGGTCTTACAGGCTTTGCTTGTGGTTTTGAGGAGGAAGAATAGATGTGTAACCTTCATGGATGAGGGGCCGTGTATGTATTATCTAGCAATGGAGGAATGGAACAGCAAATAGATCTGTTTAGAAGAAAGCATGGGCAATGAATCACACCAGGGGAAGCAGTCCATCATCACTGGGGAGGCAAGTGCACATGGAAACCCCCCAGCTCAGACTCATCTCCCGAGTTTGCGCCAAGTAGGAGTCCTCCTCAGAGGAAACCCCTCTGCCCCACCCCCCAGAGGGCCAGAGCACGGACCACACGTCACACAAAGTCCTACCACATTTACATTAAGTAGCACAGAAACAATATCTCCCAAGGTACCCCCTGCCCTACCCACCCACCCCAGGTGCCGGGCACAAGGACCTGCTGACAGCACCTCAGCCCCTGAAGCTCTCTCTGCAGCTCCAGGCACCCCCACATCACACAGCAGCTCCACTGGTTCAGCCACCTTGCAAGCATGACACGAAACAGGGCAGTCTGTTCAGGCAGCATTGCCCGCCAGGCTGCAGAGCCCCGGGATGCCAGTAAAGCAGAGCTGAAATACCTACTGCATTACGCCTGTCATCCCCTTGTCAAGGCAGAGCATCCCCTTTTCCCAGGGCTCAAAAGCAAGACAGAGTTTGTCATCTTGCTAAGGGGCTGATCCAGAACACATCCAGCCACAGCACCCCAGGGCCTGGAGCACCCAGAGCTACGGGGAAGGGAGCTGGGATGCTGGTGGGCTGTGGCCTAGGCCCTGCAGAGCCCCAGGTGCTGCTCTCCCCAGAGCCATGGCAACGCAGGGCACAAGCCATCCCCTCTCAGCCTGTGCACCTGTGGTCACCACCAGTGCCCAATGGTGACAAATGACCCATTGCTGTGGGTTCCATCAGATGGCTGGAGGAGCAGCTGCCCCCGCAAGTTTAACTCTCTTCTTTGCATGATACCAGCAAAGAATGTCGGGACACCAGCAAAGACTGGGAGTTGTTAAGCTCCCATGCCTCTCAACCTCTCCTATAGCAACAGGGTAGTAGAAGAGAAATAATAAATAATAAACGAAAAGTCAAATCTGAAATTCTACTGGAATTTGCTCAAAAGGAACGAGAATCAATTGCAGCCTGTTCTTGGTTCTTTAAGGCAGCCTTATATTGTTTCTAACAAAACAAAAATCAATAACAAATGCTTCTTCTGGTTCATTTTTTAAAGCTCAATAGCAGCCGTGCAATTTGGTTGACAATTATGAAAGATCTGTTATGTCACCCAGCCCTTTTTCTGCTACCCAGCTCACCACAGCCCGCAATCATGTGCTATTGCTTGCAGGTACATCTTTAAATATTGGTTTGCTTTCCACTTTTCTACAAGGATCATTCAGAAACAAACTGAATTTGATGATCAATTTCATTGTCTTGAAAGCAAGAGTTATTAATGTCTTCAGTTTGTTGCTGGCTTCTAAACTTTCCTGATCCATTAGTTATGAGCCCCCATTGATTGAAGCCACACATCCTCACAGCATTGTTTTTTCATTGAAAAAACAAAGAGCTTTTTACAGTCGCTTTTCCCCAGGAGGCAGAGTGTGGTTTTTAAAACCAGCACGAGATGATAACGTAATTTTGCCACAATAACTTCCTTTGTGAGTAAAAAGTGACAAAGCTATTTTTGAAGTGCTTCATTAAAGATGACTTCATTCTATTTCCAAATCACGCATTCTTCTCACTTGTCTCCTGCTCGCGTTTTCCCAGATCCATTTGCTCTGATCTTCAGACGCCTGGATCCCCAGCTACAGGAAATCGGGGTGTTTCTCAACGTGCTCTGTCAGGCTTCCAGAAAGACAAGAGGTTTCCTTGCCCCAGGTGTCCCAGGAGACCCGGCAATGCCTTCTGGGCATGAGACAAGTGCAGAGTGCCCCATGGAAAGCGAGCCGGGCTCCACCAGACCCCGCTTTGGGCCACATCCCAGCAGCTTCACATCTCCACCAAAAACCCTCAAGGAGCACAGCCCTGGCTCTGTCCCCACTCAGACAGATCTGTCTGTACCTGATGAGGAAAGCAAGAGAAAACATCTCCTCTTCCTCAGAGGACAGCAAGAATTGGATGCCTATCACTGGTAAAGGTGCTTTCCCAGTGAATTTACCTCAGTTACACAACACCAGTTTGTTTTCCTTACAGGAAGGGTGATGTTCCCGTGAAAGCATATGTATTTAGAAAGACACTGTTAATCAGCACAGAGCCACAGGACAGACTCACCCAGCCACTGCTCTGAAGTAGGTCACAGCAACTGCCACAGTACTCCTCCAAGCCTGTTAAAAATCCAATAAACATAAAAAAAAAAATAAAAAAAAAAATCACACTCCTGGAAATCCATCCAATTTGAAAAATCACCTTGGCTGGGTTCAATCCTGCAAATCACTTAAAAATGTTCCTAACTTGGAAGCTAATGAATCAGCTTACTGAAGTCAAAAGATACTTGAAGATCAAATCTGAAGTGCTCAGCATCTTGCAAGATCAAATCCCACCGGAGGTCACATTAGTCTCACGCAGCAGCTCTTACAGCCGCCGAGGGGAGCGACCTGAGCACGCGGCACAGGCAGGACACTCACCCCACGAGCCATCTCCACCTCGAAGTTTACTGGGGACTAATTCAAAACCAATAATTTCTAAGTCTACAAGTTACAAACTTTGCCATTTTCAGCGCAATTTACAAACGTTGAAAGAGATCATTATGTCTCATTTGGTGAGGAAGGAAAAAAAATTGCTTTATAATTCTCTGGCATTTAGCTGCCCTAAATATACCTAACCCTGCCAGGGAAATCTTGCACTTGGAGCCAGTCTAACGTTAGCTGCTTTTCCTTTTGATTGAAGATATTCCTAAAAATGTCCTATTGATCCCAAGAGGAGAGGATCATTCATCTCCCCTGAAGCTGCACTGAAGTGGCTTTGAGAGGGGGAAGCATGTGGCCTTTGATCAGCACCAAGGGGAAGAAAAACCTGCATCCAGACCTCAGAGCCCAAGCACTGCACCCGGCTGGGCTTCCTCAGGGTGCCCTGTTCCTCGGAAAGCAGGAGGTGGTGGTAGTTTGGTGAGCATCAGAGGGGAAATGCTGATGAAGCTCTGCGTAAGTGGTCTGTGATTACAGATAACTGGCGAGGAGGTTGTGCCTTGTCCTTGTTTCACCAGGTGGAGAAAAAGAAAGATTCTCGACCTGATTAAGGGAGGAAGCAGCGAGCCCCTCAGGCTGTCTGCGGGCAGACCTCGCGCTGCGAGAAGTCAAGTCAACGAGAAACAGCAAAAATAAGGAGGTTACTTCAAGTTAGAGGAGGCACAAGAGATACCTCACTGAAGCAGGACACAGCACACAGTGACTCAGGAGAGGGAAAGCAGGGACAGGGACACTGCATTACGAGGTGTCCTGGCAGCAGTCTGGGGACAGGCCCTGCACCCAAGAGCCAACCAACCCTCTGCTTTTCAGACGTGAGGCAGCCCCAGCTGCCTGTCCATCATCTGTAGGTCTGCACCATCCTGCCCAGCACCTTCTCAAACAGTTTAGGAAAGCGGAAATGAGACCGCCAGTATTTTTCCTTATTAATGGCTTGTGATCTGGAGCATGTGATGTGTGCACTTGATGGTGGACTGGAGAAGGCAATGAGAGAAATTCCCTGAAGCCATTTCTGCTTATTCTCCTCCTTGCTTTTGGAGCATCCTTGGGGATTGCCCTTCTCATGGAGGAGCACGGTTTGGAGGAGAAAGAGGGTGACACCCTCAAGGAGGTTATTTACAAGTGCTCTTTTCCAGACATCAGATGTGTTGAGCCTGGTGAAGAATGATTTCAATTTTGCCTTTAAAACTTGGATGAAACACTGCTGACGATGCAAAGCTCCCCACCATCCACAGATTAAACTTGTTCTGCTGGTTTTAATCGGGGCCTGAGTGCATTGCTTGCCAGCGGCTCTCAGCACCCCGCGCTTGGTCTGTTGGCGGTTCTGAGAGCAGGCTGCAGAAATAACTCCTTTGCATCTGCATATTGCTCAGGATGCTTCTGATGCATCAGTGGCTGTGCCAGACCTGGGAGCACCCCGCAGGACAGGGCAGAAAAAGCACTTGGAAAACTGGGAGCAAAGATAAGACAGAATTGCACAAGTCAAACTGTATTTAATTCTGGATTACTACAGGCTCTTATGACCTTGAACATTGACAGTGATTTGAGGGGATGATGGCAGTGCGAGGACACAAGCACCCTGTGCAGTGTTCGAGTTTATAGAAGGTCTATATTCAAACATCCAAAGCAATTTATAGCAAGAAGTACCCTTGGCATGCAGCATCTCCTGGGAAATGACTGTCTATCTGAGGTTGATCACCCTTGACTTCACCTAGAGCTGTTTACTCCCTGAGCCAGCAATTAATCCCACTGCCTCCCCACCCCTAAGACTTGGTTGTTAAAAGTGTACCCCAATAAAAGCAATAGGCTGCTGCTGAAGTGACAGCTCTTATCAAGTGGTAGCTGCATGAGTTTTGTAAAGTCCATTTTCCCACCAGTGTAATGCACAGCAATGCAGCAAACCAGTAAAAACCCCAAGGATCTGATGTTTTTGTAATCACAGAACCCACTTCTGCTGTGTGCTTGCAAGGACTCTGACATACAAATAGCTCATTGGCCAGGAAGGACCAGATCAAAGCTCCAGCCTCTTCTATTAAGCATTTTCTCCAGGACACAAACACAAACCAAGTTTCACCAAAGCCTTTTCTTTTGGAAAAGTAGGTATGTTGCTGCTGCTATCCTGCACCCGACAGGCGGGTCATAAGCCTCTGCTAGGATCATATTGTGCTATTTTTGCTTTGCTATGACAGTGATACAAGTGGTGGGTTCTGCTTTGACACGAGTTAAGGAGCAGGCAGCATCTGCGGACACTTCACTGAATGCAGCCCCTGGAGCTGCACAGCACCACAGTGGCTTTCTCTCCAGGGAATACTTCCCCAAGTCATTGGTGGCTTAATTAATTACCTTTGGTTAACTAGTAGATTGCAGTAAATAAGATGAGTGGCATTTTGGCTTTTTCCAGAAGAGCACAGTTCTTAAATTATTCACTGGTTGCAGTAAAGGGCGAGTCTTTTCCAATTAATTCCAGGAGCATTTGCTTCCCAACCTCATCCCCATCATAGACAACAGCCCAACCGACATTGCTCTCTGCTTTGGCCTAGAGGGGAACATCCCTTCATCCCTGTTTGGAAAGCCCAGCACTAGAAGTCAACCTCAGAAGAGTCCTGAGGCTAAGTTAGCAGGCTGAAGTTATAAAGGAAAATTGGGTATCCATCGTGTTATTCCCTCATGCATGGCTACAAGCTCCTCCAGCAGCGTACAGGCTGCTTGAGCACTGGTCTGTGACAGTGCCACAGCATCCTGCTCATTACTTGCAGCACAAACAACAAGTGACCATGTACAAGCAAAGCTCCAGCCTGTTCCCTTTAATCCTAGATGCCTACAGCACTTCTCTCCTTCACCCAGGAGGTCTCAGTACCTGTTTCATGGGGTGCTCCCCTTGCCACTCCTTCCAGCTGGAAGGGCTCCTGGGGAGCAGGTGCAGTTGTCCCAGGGGTCCCCTCTCTCGCTCCCAACCAAGGCTTCTGATAATTCCCGAGAGGTCCTGGGTGTGCTGCTCTCTTTCCTTGCTCTTAATTTAGCCTCCAAAGTGTAAAGCATTATTAAACCTGTCCTTAGCCCCTTCAGAGCAGCAGGCGAGGCTGCCACGCTCCACCAGCAGCTGATTTATTAGTCAGTTCTGTGAGACTTTAATCTACTTGGAGGAGTTTCTCCCCCCCATATTCATAAACGGGTATCTTTCTATTTAATCTTTAGTCAAACTACTCCTTGCTTGATCTTTAAACTGTTAACACAAGGGTATGTCACCACATCTCTCCAGGGCCACATCCTCCCGCAGCCAGCATCTGAGCCCAGCAGGCACTGGGAGGGAAGAGCTGGAAGCATTGCTCTCACCCACTTTCAGGCTCTATCTCACCAAAATATGTCAAAAGTATTATATGAGAATTGCAATTGCTTTCCAAGAAAGATATATATTCGCTTCCAGTCAAAACATACAGGCACCTTATCTCCCTGATCCCCAAGGAATGATGCACCGACAAGCGCCAATTGATTTGATGTGATTTTTTTTTTTTGGCCTTCATTTATTAAAAGCAGTCGTCCAGTCCAGCACACAGTTGGCCTCCCCACACCTCGGGACAAAGCCAAGATCACGACAGCCATACATGCACTGAAGTGCCTCAGGGATTAAAAAAGGTAGGATTTTGACCAAATAAAAATGGTACAGAACACAGAATTTTGACAAGAGTTTGATCTCCCTTCCTGCAGTAAGCACTTAAGACAAATACAGTTAGGCAAAAGTTATTAACATTTTGCTTTTATATTTTTAAAAGGCCAACACAAAATACTTCTCTATAGACAAGGACTTTAAATAGTTGATGTTTGCCAGATGCAGTTCCATTTTTTCCTTTGCATTTGAAAGAAGCAGAAGTTTCCTATGGGAGACTATGGAAATAAACTACAAAGAGAGGCTCAGGTATTTCCACCCCCTCCTATTTTTTTTCCACACCAGTTTTCAACGCACAAGTCACATCCCACCATGAAGTTGAAGGGTGTGTAGAGCAGGTAAAATCTAATGAAGATTTTTGCGTACACCATCTAAAATAAAGCTGCATCAGCTCAGGTTCACTTGTACAAGACCTGCTTAAAAATGTTATTCTTCTGTCTCATCACCAAACAGTAACAACACATACAGATACCAGTCATGAAATTTAAACAAGGTATTTCACATTCAATTTTAGAACAAGGAGAAGAAAATAAAGTCCTGTCTGAGGCCCCCACTCAGCTGCTGCTGGGACCCAGGGATTCACAGAAACCAGACATGCTCCGCGTGGCCGGAGGCACATCAGCTTTCAACTGCTCCTCCACTGTGAGGTCAGCAGTTGAAGTTGCTCGGCAGCACTGGCCGCTGCTGGGAGGAAAGGTGCTGGCCTGGCATCAGCTGGGCACCAGCACAGCCACCCTGGCAGTGTGCCCATCACCCAGTCACTGGGCAACCTGGGAACACCAGAGGGCAGCTTACAAGTCACATTTCAAAAACCAATTTGTTTTCCATCTTTCGAAATTTATTTTCTCTGTTTTCTTAACACCTTTAAAATACCAAATAAACAGCAGATTTAAAAAGAAAATAAAAAGCAGCAATCTCTCTCTCCCCAGGGACAGGACCACGATGCATGTGGGGAGCCCACACTCCCCTTTCAATCCACAAAAACGACACACTGCACAGGATAAAACACAAAGCTGTTCATTGCTTGCTAAGCTGAAAAGCACCAAAATTAACCTTCTGCCCAGGCACCGACAGCCATGAATAACAAGTGCACGGCTGGCACAGCAGTCTGGTTTAGCACTGGTTTTAAACGGATCACACCAGCCTAAAACAAGGCCACTGGAAATGGGTGCTAGAGGAGTGGTGCAGGCAGGTCTCCCTGCTCCTCATGACCCAACTCAGGAGGGAAGAGCTGGCACAGCTCAGGAGAGGTTCTCCCTCTCTCATCTCCTCTGTCCATGGCAGGCAGCATGGATGTCACACACAGAAGCTTTGCAAAGCCAGTCAGGAAAATTTGTGAGCAGTTTCTCATCCACAGGAGACTTCCCCCCCCCCCCCCACCCCAGCACATACTTTTTGCCTCCACGCATTTACACACCTCAGCCTCTCACAGCATCTTGCCCGTGGTCAGTGCCCACTGCTATGGGAAAGCTGTTTTCTCCTGGACATCCCACAGGAGCCTCCTCATGCCCAGTACATCAGGTCTGCCCCTGCCAAGCGATGCCTTGCCATGCCTTATTCTGTTCCGAATAGGTACGGCCAGATCCACCCACGGCTTCCCCACCCAACATTTAAACTTTCTCTGCATGTACTGGAACAACTGAGAAATTTGCTGTGAATTGGAAACAGGCCTGAGATTGCAGCAGGATTGGGAAAAAAGACTGGCTGCAGCTGGCCAAATTAATTCCCAGCATAATTCCACCCAAGTCTGATTTTAACAGGCATTTGAAATAACGTGCTCCTCTCTTGCCCTTTGCATGTGTAGAGGGAAAAAAAAAAATGGTATTAGCAACTCATTCCAAATCTTTGCATGGGCAATTAGACATGTGGGTAGTAAAGTGCCCCGTGCACTCACGGGCTGGCAGGTGACCAACCTTCTGCTCAGCCAGTTGGTGTATCTGTAGAGGAGAAAAAAGGAGATACCCTTCCTGGTTTTCATACAATGGACTGCACTTTGAAGCTGACAGTTGAAAATAAATCACACGAGAACGTACCAGAAAGCCAAGGAGCATACCAAGTTCTTTTTGTAAGCTGGTTCCATGTAAGAGAATCGCAAGCAGAGGCTAATTCTGCAGTCTCTAATTTTCTTGTCTGACTAAGCAGGCATAATTTACACCCGTCAGTTGCAAATGGCTTCTCCCACCAATCCTAAAGATACAGGGCTTTTCTTTTTTTATATATATTTTTTAAGAAAAGATTATTTCTTACCTCTGCAGAAAGAGGATGAAGAACACACACAAAGGCTGCCTGACACAAATATGCATTTCCACTCAACCTAGTTCAAAAGATTACATTGCAGCACAGAAAAGGAAGCACTTGACAGAGCTGACTGGCCAAAACAGCTTCTCCTGTCAGGGGACGAACACACGCTGTGACAAAAATAATAATTTAAACTGGTCTTACTTATTCATTTGTTCCCTGTTGCCCTTTTCAGCCCCCACGACACGCTACAATCATACAAATACACCTGCTGCTGGCAGGGCTGATGTGCAGCTGGGGGCACAGGCAGCTCTGCTCCACATGCCCCCAGGATGCTCCCACCAACACGGTTCAGGCTCTGCTCACCACCACAGCACACCCAAAGCACCGGGCAGCTCCTCGTGTTCTCCCAAGTTTCTGCTGCCTCAGGTGACTCCGCTGGTGTGGATGCTGGGTCTCTGAGCACAGCCTGGTCTCCAAGCAAGTACCAGCTCCTCTCCAGGTTCAAACCCAGTATCACTTCAAAAGAAGGGGTTGATCAAAGGACCCCCTGCAGGGAGGTGCCCAGTGAGGGCCCTGCTGCGCACAGTTCGATGTGAGGCTGACCCAGATGCCACTGCCCCAGTATCAGCTGAACCACCTCCCACAACTTCCCAGCACCCAACACCACCAAAAGGGTCCCCTATTTCTGCCATCACCTCCTGGGCAAGAGCAACCCCCAGGGAACAGATGTCCCCATATGACAGCAGCTGGGGGGGGGTGCTGCTGCAAAGACACAGCTGGATTCCCACCAGGAGCATGACATCACCAAGAGCCAGGAGAGGCCCCTCAGAGGAAGCAAACTGTGGCATAAATGATTAAAAATTAAAACAAGATTCCACCCCCCTGTTATTTCCTCATTTGAAGAGTGTCCATTTGCCTTAGTTCCAGCACAGGCCTCCTCTCACCCCCAGGCCTGCCCCAGCTGGAAAGGGATGGTAGAGAGAACTGGTGATGCAAATACCACCCAGGTGAAGAGCCAGTCTCCTACCAGCCTGGGAACCCTGGAGACAAAACCAGCTGCCTGCTCCCCCCAGTTCTGCAGAAACCAGCAGAGAGCCAGGACCAGCCAGTCCCAGCATGAGCACTCGGCTCCTGGGCCCATGCCTGGTGCTCATTACAAGCAAGGGGCTTGCACCAAGGTGGGCTTCACGGACCCGAGAGAAGCAGCCTTTTGATCTACTCAGACACTTGGGCCCAACTCATGGCTCTGATCAGAGTTTTCACCATAGCGCTGGGCCCTGCAAGTCTCCCTGCACAAGAACAGGAGGCAGCAGTAGGAACCAGCTCCCTTCTCGCTTTCACAGCTTCTGCAGAGCGCTTCTGCTCTGGTTTGACAGGAGCTCGCATTCTCCCAGTGCGTTCGCCTGACTTTCACAATAATATATTCAGCAGAACTGGATACATTTCAAACCAGCTATTACACCACACTATGTTCCAACACAAATATATGCAGTGTAGTGCAGCAACAATTCTTCTAGGAGTATTACTGTGTAACACAGATTGCAGAAAAAACGCATTTCCCTGCTGCTCCGGTGCCCGCCCCGCCTGCCGGGCTGCGCCAGGGCTCCCGGAACAGACGCGCCGAGAACGCTTCCCCGGCGAGCTCACACCAAGAGAATAAACCTGGTAAAGATTTCAGAGGTGGAAACCTCCGGACATTCAAGTCATCTGCTCGGCAACTGCGTTTGAGCCGTTTCTGGCGCTTCCTGCAGCCCCTTGGCGGGGATGGCAGAGCCCTGGTGCCGCCAGAGAACGCCCTGCGGGGAAACGCGGCCCTTCTCCCCTTACAGATGAGGCACTGAGCGAGAGCTGGGAATTGTTTCCTCCTTGTCCCCACAACAACTGAAATCTAACACAAAATTACAGTAAGCTGGCGGGTTGGACGATGCATTTTTTTGCTGTTTGCTTTTGCAAGAGCTCCCAGAGCACGGGTGGCAGCGGCACCACGTCCCGGCTGTTCGCAAGGAGTTAACACCTCCCATGGTAACGAGGCACTGAACAGACCCCAGCTTTTTGGGTCCACCAGCTTCTCCCATGCCCACCCCAACGCAGCCTCGGCGCTCACCAGCACGGCCACAGCTCTGCCGGTGATTATTCCGGAAGGAATCCTCACTGGATCAACACCTGCCATTTACAAGGGAAAAATCTACCGAGGCACGTGCAGAGCTGCAGGAGTCAGAATTAAAACCAGGGTGTTAAGAGAAGGGAGAAGAAACGCGAACAGGATCAGACCTGAGAGGAAAGAACAGAGGGATTCCTCATCATGGGCGAGCCCGTGAACCACAAGGTTAAATCTAATTTAGCAGCCCATCAATCAAGCTGCTGGGTGTCAGAGTGAAGGGCTGGCGGGGACTGTTTCAGTAGAGGGCACTCAAGGCCCAGAAATCTGCATTTTCCAGCCCCGGTGTATTTGCTCTGGTATTTGAGGAGATGACTGGAGCACATGAATCTCGGTAATGTGAGCACTGGGCCTCGTAACTCACATCGATTGCAGTTATATTACACCTGATGCATATAAATCTAAACAAAATGCATGTGGATGTAGCTAATTCAAACGAACCGGTTTAGATGCCATTAAAAAAAATAAAAGACAAGCCTCTTTTTCTTCATTAGTATGGAAAAAATGACACAGCTATAGAAATGCTGCTCTCTCTTTCTGCAAGGTTCATACTTCTGCTGCTGCTCTGAAGCATGAATCTTATTTGAAAAGGTCCTTTGTCAATCAGTATTTTCCCCTAGATATTAATAATTTAAACATTTCTTCCCACTTCTGCAAGCAGTTCCTTTTCATATCAAAAATAAGGTCTTACATCCCTAGTCTTCAGAACATCCATAAATCTACAGCCTTGTTTGTAGGTGAGAGAACTGAGATTTTTATGTGTATTCAAAAATATGTAAAGTGCAGACAATTATCCGAGTTCTACCTGCGTAACAAATAGAGCTCTGAATACCACATGCATTCACTGTAAAAAGGCAGCTTGAAGACCTAACACATCCAAATACCCTCATAACAAACTAGGAATAACTAAACAACTTCTTCTAAGTGATACACCATGCTCAGAAGTTATTAACACAGCAGAGAAGTTGCACTAATTGATATAAATGATGAATTACCACATTAAAGCTATTTTCACAGTGGTTGTGAGACAGACAAGTAACTTACACTTTTAGCATCACTGTAACAATCCACAGAAGAACTCCAAAGCCCTTCAGCAAGGCAACAGCCACAGGTTCCTAGTTGAGGTGCTAATGTACCCCAACACAACTCACACCCCTCCCGAGTCTCCCCAATTCTGGCCAACACCGACCCCAGAGCTCAGCCCAGCATCCCACCCAGAGCAGGGCTGAGCAGCACTCACCAGGTAGCAGTGACTGAGAGGGAGCTCTGGTCTCACAAGGTGCTCTGCTGGTCTTGCAGACATCTCCCCTTCTTTCCAGCCATTTTGTCCTTGCTCTAATTACATGGTAACGACCCAGCTCCACCACAGCTGCTGGTGGGCTTGGCCCAATGGCTAAAGGTCACTGCTCTGGGGGGCTGTGTATCCACAGGTCATACACCCAGTCAAGGAGCCTGGGGGTATTTCTAAGGTAACTGTGGTGCAATTTCTAAAAGTATTTTCAAAAATACCCTTTTCAGTCATGACAGGGAGCAGCCCTGGGGTGCCTGCGGAGAGTGGGAGGAAGCGGAGGGGAGAGAGGAGCACTGCCCAGCCAAGGAACAGGCTGGGGGCCAGGGGAAGCTCAGGAATATGAAAGAAGGGAACCCCAGCCCTGATCTGCTGCATGAGCTCAGACCCCTTTGGGAAGGAAAGGCCACGCAAAGCCCGAGCAAGGGGACGTGCAGCTACAGAGTACACCTCTGCCTGTTGCCCAGGCATCTCTGGGCTGGTTTGCTCTCTAACTCCTGACAAGTGACTACTCCTGTCTTGCCCTTCCAAGCTGCACAGGCTTCCTTCTCTGACCTACATACACGACGAGGACTATTCGTGACCTCCATACACCCATCAGATACTAATCAAGTAAGAAAAAGAAATAAGCTATTTGTGCTGGTACTGCAGTGGGATGCAGGGGCCGAGGCAAAGGTTAGAGCCTTATTAGTGCCTGCTGCTGGCAAAATGGCAAGGGCAGCATCTTGACAACAATGAACTAACAGAATATATCAGCACAACTACATTTTAATTTAAACAGTCCACAAAATCTGAACCTCTTGTCCCAAATTACTAGAAATGAAACCTCTCCTCTACGTGCTAGGGTCTGCAAAGAGTAAAGAGCAGACACAGATGGAAGAGCCCTCTCCCTCCCAATAGGTTTGTGGGGCTTTGTTTATCTCCAGGTGCAGAGATTCACCAGGTTGTGACATTTAATTTTAGAACAGGTTCACAGAAACAGCTGTCCTTCATTCAAGCAATAAGCGAACAAAATTTCTTCCATGCCCTTTTGCTAAATCTTATGCTTTCTGGTGTCATGAGGGATAAAAATGCCCTTAACATGAGTCACCCTTTTCTACAACTGTCTCTGACATTGGTGAGATTTCCTGGGGGGAGCTGGAGCCTTGGCCTGCCCACAATGAACAGCAACACCAGATCTCCCAGACTGAACTTCCGCAGAATGCTTTGGAGATGGTGAGCTGTGCCTTTGCCTCTCTGGCTTGCCTCCTAGCTAGCAGTAAGGAAAAGTCTCCTCCACCATGACACAGTGCTGAGAACCCAGGTGATGCCCAGGGGGACGTGCCCATCGCCCCAGAATGAAGCACGCATTGAACCATGGCCCTGGGTGCCTGGGGAGGGACCGCAGTGGGCGGTAGGAAGAGTCGGACCACGAGCATCTCTGGGAGGGGCTGGTCCTGCCATGGGCGCAGGTCCCTCAGAGAATCCTCCAGCTTTTTCCTCACGATTCTGTGACGATAACAGCTCTTGGATACCCTGTCCAATTCCACACTGCCCCTGCTGTACAGAAACACCCAGAGCCCAGACACCACTGCAATGGGCACACAGGGCCCCCCCCGCCGTCGGCCTCGCTGCAGCAGCCGGTCAGTGCGCGCTGGCTGCTGTCACCTGCAGCACCCGGGGACTTTGCTGGGAGTTTTACACCAATAGTGGTTTGCATGTGTCCCCTCCTCCAGCTCGTACGCTCGGGCTAACAGAGGCTGGTCCGGAAAGGTCGCTGGAGCGCAGGACAGGGATCAGCTTCTCCCAGAGCGCAGAGCTCGCTGCTGGGGAATGTGGCCGACAGGGAAATGTAAAAGATGAGCAGATAGGGACTTCCAGTATGTTTGTGAGAAAATTTAAGATTTGCTCTTCAGACGTTCCTGGGGATGTAGTTTAGCAGACGGCTGGCAAATGGGAGGGGTTGGAAATGATGGAATAGATCAAATTATTTAAATGAGAAAAAATACATTCGCCCGAGCCTAGCCCCGTAAGTTGACAAAGCAGCCTACTTATGTGTGGCATGTGCGGCCCTTTGTCTCTGTCACCGAGGTCATTAAACTCCCGGTTAAGGAGCCCGGGCTGGGCGCGGGCACCGCCGCTCCAGCGGCCCCGGCCCCGGCCCCTCGGCACCCGCCCCGCCCGAGCGATGCTGCCCCGCATCGGGGGGCGGCGGGGACACAGGGGACACAGGGCACACAGGGGACGGCGGGACCCCGGGGGCAGCCGAACCCCCGGGGAGCTCTCAGGGCATCGGGCACCCCGGGGATCTGCGGGGCCTTCAGGGTCAGAGGGACGCCGGGACACCCGGGTGTGCCGGTTCCGCCGCGGTACCCCCGGTTCCGTCGCGGTACTCCCGGTTCCGCCGCTGCTTCCCACCGCTCCGCGGTCCCCACCGAGGGTCCCCGGCCGCCTCCCGCCCCTCGCCCGCCGCCGGCGCTGGCATCGCCCCGGGGGAGCGGGCGGGTGTCGGCGCGTCGGTGCCGGGGTGTGCGTGTCAGTGTGTGTCGGGGTGTGTGCGTGTGTCAGGGTGTGTGTGTGCACGCTCCACTCCGGGGCTTGGCGCCAGCCCGCGCATCAGCGGTAGGAGGGGACAGAGCCGCTCCTGCGGGCGCACCGGCAGCCCCGGCTCCGCAGGTGCCTCCCGACCGGCACCGGCACCGCACGGCCCGGCACGGCCCGGCCCGGCACGGTTCGGCACGAAGCGGAACGGCTCGGCACGAAGCGGAACGGCTCGGCACGGAGCGGCTCGTCTCGGAGCGGCTGCCGCGGGACGGGCCGGCGCGGCCGCACTAAGATGTGCCATGAGCGGTCCGGCCTCGGCGGGGACCGGCCGCTCCGCCTGAGCCCCGGGCAGCAGCCGCCCGCTCCCCCGCTGCCCCTGGGGCCGTAGGGCCGCCCCGGCCCGCGCCCTCCCCAACGATGCCCCATCTCTGGCCGGCTCTCCGCGGCGTGCTCTGGGAATACTGGGCAGCGCTCCTGGTCGGCGGCTTCTGGAGCCAGTGCTCGCACGGGATGCCGCATGTCATCCGGATCGGTAAGGCCACCGCTCCCCGCGGGGATCGGCCAAGTTCGGGGCGCGGGGACGGGGCGGGGGACGCGCTGCCGGGTGCCGGGAAGGACGGCGGAGCCGTGAGGGGACGGGGCTGTCACGGAGCGGGACCGAGGGGGGAGCGCGCCCGGTACAAGCAGCCGCCCTGGGCACGGTGCAATGGGGGTACTGGGAACCGTGCAAAGAGGCGGGGGGGATGCTGAGTACCCGGAGAGGGAAGATGCTGAGCCCTTGGAGCTCATGCTGAGCCCTTGGAGAGAAGAGATGATCTGCTCCCGGAGAGGGGAGATGCTGAGCTCCCGGAGAGGGGAGAGACTGAGCCCTCGGAGAGGAGGGATGCTGAGCCCTCGGAGAGGAGGGATGCTGAGCCCCTGGAGCAGGGGGATGCTGAGCCTGCTATGAGGAGAGCTGCGGTGCCCAGTGAGAGGAGAGGTGCTGTGTCAGTGCAAGGAGGGTGCTGTGCCATCACGAGGAGAGGTGCTGAGCCTGCTGCAATGGGAGTGCTGTGCAGAGGTGCTTTGACCCAGGGCCAGAGGTGCCCAGCACAAGGGAGAGGCAGCCGTGGGGGGGCCCAGGGCACCGAGCCCCTCTGCTTGGAGGATGACAGTGGGCTGGTTACGCCGCAGCCGCCACTGAGGGCCAGGCGGGTTTCATTAAATTGCTGAGGTTCTGGGGAAAATTAATTTTTAATAATGTTACATAAAGTAATTGCACAGAAAACAGCTTGGGAAAGAGTCTATGATCTTTCTTTTCCTAATTAAATGAGATACTTGTTTTAAGCATGTCATGTAAAGAACAGCACTGATTTTCTGTTACATCCCATGTACTTCGCTATCCGTTCACATTGCCAGGGATTTGCTGCCTGCCCAGGAAAAATTATAAGGACTGGTTTTCCTGTCTGTTCAGGGACCAAATTCTAAACCAGAGAAACTAGTGGGGAAAAACAAAAAAAAAAAAAAAAGAAAAAAGAAAGAAAAGAAAAAAAGAATAGATTTAAACATTTTAAAGTGGAAAGATGTATCTTACTTATCCCAGTGCAATTGCACAGCAGCATTGAGAAAGCCAGTAGGAGAAAAATGCTAGTCCTGGGGGACAGCCGCTTTCTGAAGTGAGACACTGTCACCTCCAGCACAGTTTGGAGTGACTGCACGGCCCAGATCATCTCATGGACAAGGGCTTGACTCCTGCAGGGTGAACATCTGCTCCCCCTTGGACCCCTGTGAACAAAGCGCTCCAAGCAGCCGTGGTCCTGTGCATGTTGTGGTGCCAGAAATGCTGGTTAATGGACCTGCCTCTGGGGCCTGGGCCCTGCCGGCCACCGAACTTCTGCTAGAGCCAAGCTGCTTGGTACGCTAAGCCACAGCCGCGAACAGCTGGAAATGTTTTGTGTGACACAACCCCTCTCCCACAAAAGCTCCCATTGCTGCTGACAAGGCACACTGGGCTCCACCAGTGCCACCGTGTGAGCAGGGAGGATGTGTCCCAGTGCGCCGTGGCACAGCTCTCATCCATTGCCAGCCGGTCCCCACCGAGAGCACCGCAGCTCCGGTGGCATTTCTCTTCCCAACGGGTCCCAGGGCGCAGATCCCTGTCAGAACCATAAGCCGTGTGCCTGGGGGGGTCCTGTCGCAGCTGGGGTGCTGAGATCTCAGCCTGTCCTGCTTTTGGCTTGGCAGCAACGGGCCCGATCCTGGGTGGGCAGAGCTGGTGTGCTGCCAGGCGGGCTCTCCGGAGGAGGTGGGCAGGGGGCTGTGCTGAGCAAGCAGATGCTTGCAGTGGAACAGGCTGAAGTCATCAGGGCAGGCAGGTGCTGAGACCCTTGCAAATACCAGTGTGGCTTGTGGGAGATGTTCAGCCCACCCTTGGTGCTCTGTGGAGGGGTTTAGTCTCAAGCTCAGGTGCCTCAGTTGTCCTGAAATGGATTTTCAAAGCAGTTGCACAAAAGGCTAGAGGAGCTTTCAGCATTGGAACTGCTGCCAGCCCTTCACCCACACCACTTGGGTTTGCTGTAGCTCTGCTCCCCTTCACCGGGAGCTCCCCAGTTTGGTAGCAGGCAAGGAGGGAGGGAGGCAGGGAAGCAGGAAGGCAGGAAGGGTGGCAGGCAGGGAGGCAGGGAAGCAGGGAGGCAGGAAGGGCGGCAGGCAGGGAGGCAGGGAAGCAGGGAGGCAGGCAGGGAGGCAGAGCAGGCAGCAGGCAGGGCTGCCCACCGCAGAGCATTACTGTGCACCGCCTCTGCCAGTGCCTTCTGCAGGAACAGCCCTGCTTTAATCGCTGAGAAACACCCCAACATACAGCACCTCATTTAGCCTTTTCCTTGATCAGTAAAATAAACTTAAAGATCAGAAAAAAGGCTTTAAAGGGGGCTGCAGGGAGATCTGTGTTTGTCTTCGCTCTCAGCTAAAACTGGCATGATTTTGACCTCTTTTTCAGCCCACTGGAAAATTGCGGCTTTTTCCCCCTGCATTAATTTGTGCAAAGCTGCCCTGGCTTTCAAGTAATTCTTTTAATTATTAGGTTATGCCAAGAAGTGGCGAACACTTAAATAAGTATTGTTTTAGAATGGAAAATCAAACCAGAGAGAAAATAGGGAACTTTTCAAAGCTCTCTTGTTTTCCTATGAAGCTGACTATTAAAATAAATACAGGGAGAGATATCTAAGAAAGGGAAGGAAAAGCCAAAAGCGCTCTTTTTCTCACAGGTAAAATATAAATATTTAATCTACACATCTAAACATAATCTATACATATACACGTACAAAGAAAATCTGCGCCTCGTTGCTGGATTTTTTAAGTAGGAGTTTGTATCTGAAGCTTATTCAACACCTGTTCAATTATTGCACAATCTGTTAAATATCTGAAAACGCCGTATCGGAAAACACCATCTAGATCTGCTGCATGCTCAAGGTGCTCAATTCAGCCCTGAGTTATTCTGGTATAAAGACAGGTAACTGTAACCGTGTGAGTGGAGTTACTCCGTGTTTACACCACTGTGACTGAGGGGTAGTCAGCCCCGACTGCGGATGAGATCAGGGAGATTATACCTGTTATTAAGTGCTGCACTGAGCAGCTGAGTATTTGCAATATCATGCCCCTCATACAGTAAAAGCAGCGAGTGCAAGATGATTAAGCTACTGTAGATAGCCTATTTATCTAACCTTTCTCTTAGATTAAAAAGCAGTGGTAGCACCCCTTCGAAGTGACAGACGAGAGCCTGATGCCATTTTGTAGAGCCTGATGGCACCGGCCCTAACAAAGCAAGGCGGGACGACTGGAAACGGAGGCGCGCGTGGAGCCCGACGGGCTGGTGGTGCGCAGCAGACCGGTTCCGTGGCCGTGCTTTGCTGAAGCATCGTCGTAAATTACTCAGAGTGATTATTTTGATGGATGATGTGTTAGCGAGATATACGTGCAGATCAGATGGATGCCAACGCTTTGAGATTAATACGTAATTGTAATAAATAGACCACGGGAGCCGTCAATCCAATTTTAGCACTCGCATTTGTTGATTAGTGGTTTTGTTTGTACTCACAAGCGCTGCTGAGGAGGAGGTGACACCAAAACCGCACAGCCCCGCTGCCATCGCTTCCCTCGGCCACCCCTGCTCCCCTACGGAGAGCAGCAGGAGAGGCTCTGCCACCCCTGCTGTGGGAGGGTGGGGACTGGCAGGGTCCCCAGCCCACCCCCCACTTGGGTTGCCCCCAGACCCCAGCTGCACGCTCGCCTGGCCCTCCCCCTGCAGGAGAAGTGCACTGTGCCCGAGGGACTGCATTTTGCTTTCTACATTTTAAGAGAAAATCACCTTCATCCCTGGGTCCCTGCGCTGGTGATGGGTTTTTTCACTCGGGTTACACTCCTGCTGACATTTGTGGCAATAATTATACCTCAAGCATGTTTGGCAGTCCCACTCTTGTACCACTGAAGTCGCTGTGAGCAGGATCGGGCTCAGCTAAGCTTTTAAACAAACAGCCCTGCATGGAACAATTTATCGGATTTTATTTCTTGTAGTCTCCTTCTAAGCTGTGTTTGTGTAGAGAAGGGATCAGGGCATCGATTGTTTGTGTGATTTGCAAGTAACACAGAAAATACAATCAAATTGGATTGGAGTCTGTGAGAAGAAAAAAAAAATCATTGATTATTTTATAGAAATACATAGAAAACAAATTCTGTGGATAATTATCCTCTTCTGTGTGATTGGCTTTTCTGAGGCTTATCATGCCTGTCTGGAATTTTATTTTGAAATTGACTTCCCACACTCTGCAAACCAAGTTTATTTTTAAAACTAAAGGTAAAAGCAGTCTGGGAAAGGCTGAGAAAGGCAGTGCCCACAGGGCTGGGAGCTGGGGGGCATGTGGGTGCTGGGGGGCAATCCTCAGAAAGGCAGCTTGAGTGTAGCTCTGTTCAGCTCCTGCTCCAGGACCAGCTGCCCGGTGTCCTTGGCAAGGGGTGGCCCAGCCTGGCTCTCCGGCAAAGAGAAGCAAAGACAAATTTCTCCCCGTGGCTGGTGAGGCGATGAAACGTGGCGAGGCAGGAGCAGGCAGAAACTGAACCACGATGGAAACGTTTCCCCCTCCCTGAAGCAAACAGCTTCAGAGAAGCAGCTTCACAGCACCTGAGACCAGCCTGCAGGCTCAGAACACATTAATCGGGGGAATTTTCCTCATGGCAGCCCCACCGCCCACCTCCCTGCCACTTGCTCCCCAGTTTGGAGCATAAGCACCCATAAAGCAGCACTGGCTTCCCTTGGCCAAGGGGCACCTTGCCGAGCACTGGCAGAAGGCTGGGACAGAGCCCCGTGTGCCGTGGGTGGGAACCTGCAGCAGCACCTTTGGGGTCTCACAGAGTCATCTGAGATGAGGATCTGGCCCCCAGCCTCCCGGGGCCAAGCACGGTGATGGGCTGCTTCAGGGTTCTGCTTTTCTGCCTCTTCACTGTCGCAAGTGAAGTGCTACATTTTTGTATTGCTTCTGTTTTCCTGTTTTTAAACCCCTTTATTGCCTTCGTGGCTTCTCCTGCACTTCCATGCGTACTTCTGTGGCCACGCACCCATTGCTCAAGCATTTAATGGTTGATAAAGTTATTTCAGGTCATGAGATGCTTTGTGTGTCAGATAACATATTCTAGTAATTTCGGCAGGATATAAGGGAGGCAGTGTAAATTGTTTGGTGGTAAATTAATTCTGAATACATTTGAATAACAATGTTACCTCTTTATCGCAGAATAGTCTAATTATTTGATCTTGGCATTCTCTTGAGAACTTCACACAGGAAATTAAGATCAAACCACAAACCAGAATAAAATAGACCCTCATTCATGACAGGGCAGGAGTACCGCCAAAATAAACAGACCTACTTAGTGCTGGGCTGCTTCCTCGGAGCGGGCACGTTCCCCCGGCCGCCTGCACCAGCACATCGACCTCCTCAGGGGCTGGACGGCGGTGAATCGATGCAGAACTTGAGTGGCGAGGGTGCCCTGCGTGGGCTTTGCGTGCAGGGGTGGACGTGGTCGCTCCGGCACCCGCCCCTGACTCGCGCCGTGGCAGCGAGAGCCGCCCGCTCCCGCCGCGTGGCCGCTCCTGGTCCTGTCACCAGCGAATCCACCGCCACCCCTCCCAGCCTGATTTCTCCATCTCTGGATGTTTCTACCGATGAAACTAAATGGAGGTTGATGCTATGGAAAGATTTCTGTAAAGGCTGCTCGATGCAGTCGTGCACAGAACAACACTAAGAGTAACTCTGTCCACAGCAACATCGGGTCTCCCTTGGCCTGGTAAATGAAGAGCTCCTTTGGTACAGATCAGCAGTTTCACTAAATTAGCAATCCTAAATGAAATCCAGCTTTTCCTGCTCTCGCCTGCTGGCAGACGATGCCAGAGCCAGCCGGGCTGGCGGCTCAGCCTGCGGGCCAGCATCGGCAGAGGGCACTGTGCCTCCCGGCTCCCACCCTGCCCGCTGCTTCTGGCCACCCTCCTCCCAGCTCCTGCACGCTGCCTTCCTGTATTAACTATCACCACTAATTTCCAAGCCTTTCCACAGAGTAGCTCTGCCAGAATAGCTCCGATGCCGGAGTCTCTAATGGAGACACGGTATCAAATAAAACCCGACACTGCACAGTCTGTTTGCAGCAAGCATTAAGCCTCGTAATCCAATGTACTGCGTTTCCCCACCAGTTACGCTGTACAATCTCCTTTCCCTCATTTTGGCTGGAGGTTTAACGTGATGCCGTCTAGACTTCTTTTTTTCCTCTGCATACTTAGAAGACAGGCTGGTGGAATTCTCTGGGTAAGGCAGATAACGAGTTGAAAGCACCAGAACTCAACGGGCAAGGGGGGAGAGAGGCAAATGTTGGATTGGAGCTGAGGGCTGAGCACGAGGATAAAAGCTGCGCCGCGGCGACGTTGCCAAAGGGAAGAGATGTGAAGTGAGCAGTGCTGGTTGTCTTAAAGCCATGAGGATGGAAGTTGCTGTGACTGCAGATGTTGCAGTGACTGCAGGGGGATCCTGACACTCTGCTGGTGAATACTGGGGGCTCCTGTGCTCCTTAAGAGACTCAAGATCATTTTTTCAGGCAGGGGTTGTCTTGGTTTGGGCTGATGAAGAGGGAATTCAGATGTGATGGGGCTTTGTGCATCAACAACTACTGTTGTTGATTAATAGTAAAAACAAGGATAATGTGATGATATTTATTACTCATAATAAAGCCTAAAACTCATGCAGGTCCTCACCACAAAGAAGAGCTCTCAAAGCAGGTGGAAGGCTTGGTGCATTGCTTTGTCTTTGCTCCAGCACCAGCTTTTCTTTGTGGCTGCCTCTGAGCCCTTTACCTCTCGCCTCCTGCCACCCCCTCTTGCTGTACTGCCCTGCAGAGAACCTGCCCCTGGCACTACGGCTTCATTGCTCAGCTTTGCACTATCAGACACTCGCCCTGTCAGGTGTTACCTGAGCGTGTAGCAGCATCAGTCCTTGTGCTTTCCATCTGCAGCAAGACATGGTGGGTAAATACTCAAACAGGGATGTGACTGCTCCTCTGGGGGGAAGATAATCAGGAAATGTGGATATCACACAGCAGGAGCAAATGCAGCCATCCTGACAGCCTCCCCCCCAGCCTCCCCAGGCAAGCCCACAGCCCAGGCAGTAGGAAGGTTCTCCTCCACCTTGCATTGGGCACCAGCACTGCTTGTGAAGGTCTGGAGAGGCACTGGTCAGTGTCTGGCTCAGCTGTGCTGGGAACAGACACACCAAAGATTCCCCCACCTGGAGGAACCCCCCAGAGGATGCATTTTCCTCTCTGAAATACAGCCTGGCCTTTTGCTCAAGTCACGCTAAGTCTAAAGAGTACAGCAAAGTCAGGAGTATTTGCACCTTGGATTAGGAGTTTAGTCCGTGTAGCTACTGAGTCAGGAAAACATCCCCGTTCAGGAAAGTTTTTAAGCAGACAAATAAACCAGATAATATCAAAGGAATAAAACAAAGACTTAAAATTATAGAGCTGCTGAGATGAATTCTTGAATGTGGGCCTGGCACTTGGCTCATCACTCCGGAAACTGGGCACCCAGGGATCCCCACTAAGGGGTGTTCAGATTCCAGGTACCAGAGCACCGAGTGCATTACAAAGGCTTTTGAGGCTGATTGATTTAAATTAGCCTTCCATCCTTGACATCCACAAACAGTAGCTTCAGGAGCATTCATTAGTGCCACTGCAGCAGCTCCGGTTGTATCTGTGGTTCCCGCGTCCAATAAGGAATGGGAAGAGGCCATTGACTGCTCTTACATAGGCCACTGGATACTCATTAGCTGCTAATGACATTTGATTGCTACAGCACGTCCTTTGTTCCAGCTGGGGACGCGGAGGTGAACAGACGAGCTCTTTGAACTCACCAGTACCCAGGTGAATAGGAACATACGGCGTTCTTAGAATAACAGAGCTGGTCTGCAACCCCCAAATTCGATTCGAGATGTAGAAGTGTATGGTGAGAGAACCAGCGTCGGCTGTGGGCGGCTTTCCCCCACTTTAATGAATAGACGGCTGTCATCTCTTACTGATCTCCCAGGATGGAACAGTAAATAAAATCTGGTATAACCCACAAATTTAGCTGAGTTACGTCTGTCTATTGGAACTGAAGTGTTAGACTTGGTTAGTTCTGCAGTGAATTCAAAGCACTCAGAAAGAAGCCACAGCAGGAATTTTAAATCCTACTCCCTGTGAGACACGGCACCTGCCTGGGGACACAGGCTGAGGGGGGTCTGCCCTGGCTGCAGCAGAAGTTCTGTGTCAGAAACAGGGCTGGTTTTGCTACGAATGCAGCAAATGGCTACAGCACGTGCTCAGCAGAACAGCTTCACATGACGGGCAGGCCCAGGAGTTGCTTTGGGAGCTGCTCTCTGGGTACCACCAGCGTGACACAGGGTCTGCCAAAGGAGCTGCTCTGCTGGAAACTCAGGCTGTCCGTCGTCAGCGGAGAACACCGTGTGTGTCTGCATCACTCCCGTGCCTGGGAGTTTGAAAAAAAGATGGCTGTTTTCAGTGCCACATAAATACAGGTTTTCTTTAAAGCGAGCAGGTGCTGCTCGGTCTGAATCACTCTGATTCATGCCTCACTGGAGGGGAATTATTAATCTCTCACATTCTGCACAAAGGTGGCTGATACATATTTTCTAGTAAAAATTAGAGCAGATCAAGACCGTTTTCTGACAGTTTCTATAACCGTTTGCATTTTTATACACATGGAAAGAGTTCTGAAAGCGTGGAAGGACTGCTGCTGTCCGGGTGACGTCCAACCACAGCGAGGACAGCAACTGGGTCTGGATCCTACATGATGGAGAAGGAAAGACGAGCTATCCTTGAGGAGCACAGTGTCAGCTACTCTCTCATCACCCTCCTTGTCTTCTACTTTACAGTGCAGGCAGCAGAGTTTCTTGGGCAAGAATGTGGTTCCCCGAGAATTCACGTATTAGCCTCCTGGGGCAGCGTCAGACCTGTAGGACATTCAACAAACAACATCTTTTCAATCGCTGCCAAGGAGCGACTTGGAGCAGTTGCTCTGTTTCCTGTGGTGAGAGCCACAGGAACACTGTGGCACCAGGATGTGACCTGGAGATTTTCAGAAATACCTCTGCTTGGTGACATCATAAGTCATGACTTGCAGGAATATTTGTATTCTTTCCTCCAGATCCCTGTTACGGGAGGTTTCTCACAGACCATTTCCAATGCTTTTCCCCAGAGAAAGCACCAAGCCATTAGGTGCTTCCCTTCTATGGCACGCCTGTTAGCTCAGCTTTGGCTCCTCTTTATTAATAGTGCTATAAGGCATTCCAGTGACAGGCTTTGCTGGAGTTTTTTAAAGCCTCTCACTTCACCTAGTCCCTACTCCTTTCCTTCAGAAGCAGAAGTGAGCTTGCTACCAAGAGAGAAACAGGAGACAATCTGCCCAAGCCAAGCCCAGAAAGCCTGCTGGCCAGATCTCCAGAGGGACACAGAGGTGGATGGTTTCTCCAAGTCCTACATACTCCATTTTTTCTTTTGAGTTTCCTTTGTTCTCCTGTTTCACTCTGACTTGTGATGCTCCCACTCGCTCAGCTCTGCTCTCGCTCCACACCCGTCGCTCAGGTGCCCGCTGGAGGCTCGTGGTGCACAGGCAGGTTCCTCCCCTCACGCTGATGGTGCGGGGCGCTCCCCGCTGCTGACAGCTCCAGTCAGGCTGTGGATCACAGCCTCCGTCCACTGCAGAGCTTAGGGGCACTTTCTTCCTCTCCAGTGACCTGCGGTGGCTCCTCCAGTACGGCAGCATCGCCCCTCAGGGTGCGACCGCCGGCCCGCGGGGCTCTGCCGGGTTTGTCACCCAGCCCGCGGGCACCGTGCTGCTCTCCACAGCAGCGGCCGGAGCAGCCACCAGGGACGGTTCCCTTCCTCGAGAGCTTTGGGAAGGAAAACTGGCCATTTAGCGCTGCAGAACTCCGAGGTGTTGTTCTTTCACTGGATGTGCAGCAAAAGGTACATCATGATTAACCTTAAAAGTATAAGTTTTCTCTTTGCCTGTGCGAGATTGATTTATATTTTCTCTTTCTTTTTTAAGGCTGGATCCTTAGTGCAGACAGTGATTTATTGAATAATCAATTTCCTTATCTACGTAATACATTAAAGTGATCCATCAATGCCAGATAATCAATCCAGCTTGGGATTTTAAGTGTGTAAGAGTGTATGCGTGTGTACTTGTATATATATTTTCCTCCTGAATCATTGTCAGGCCAAATAACATCTCCCTTTCCATGCTCCTTTTTCAGTGACTTTTGTTTATGGTGTGTAAAAGAAAACCACGACATTATATTACACCTTGTAAGTTTTACGGTACTTGAGAGGTTTATGCGGTATGAATGTAAAGGGCAATGCAATAATGCAAAGGGCAGAGAGACATTTTTAAGCACAGAAGGATACACACGGAGCTGCGGAGATAAATCTGGGTGGATAATCATCCCACAGTGTCTCTCCTATTTATGAGAGAGAACGACGTTCACTGTAAATCATGCTTCAGGTCACTTTTGCCCTGGTCTCTGGATCTGCTTAGCATTATATTAAATTGTCCTTAATCTAACCGGGGGTCTCTGCCCTGGTGTGCTCCTGTGCTCTGCCGTCTGCGGTGCCCGCGGAGGCGGCTCGCCCCTGGTGAAGGACGATGTGATTCCCCACCACTCACATGGTACGTTGGGCTTGTGCTGCTCAAGGACTTGAGTAAATGGAAGGTGGTTTGTTTGTCCTCTGTGAGCTAGGAAAGGGTTGATTTAGAGAATTAACCACAGGAGGATTAAGAGGAATCAAAATTACCAAGCCTGAAGCTTACAGTTTAGATGAGGAATAAGAGCCTGAATCATAGAATTATAGAATCCCAGGATGGAAGGGACCTCAAGGATCATCTGGTCCAACATTTCTTGGCCCGGGTTTGGTCTTCCCACAGTCTGGGTGTTTGCTGCCAGAGGCTGCTCAGCTTCAGCCGGGCAGAAAACTGCCCCGAGAACAGATCTGGGAATTTTATCAAACGCTGTCCATACAAAGAGAGAAACCTGACAGCATCTTGCTGCTGTTAGATTTCTTAAACAATCAAGCAGTGAACACTTCTCAAATGTGAATATTCAGAACTCAGCATTTGTCATTAGCAGTAGAATGGAGACAAAATGTCATTACTTTCTGAGGTCATGGTAAGTTTTACACATAGGTCACCGTTCCATGTGCTTCATTCAAAATCCAATTTGTTTTGTGGGCTTACGATGGCAGAAACGCTGATGATTATGCTATCTCCACATGTTCACTACTTTCTGTTGCAGGAGAAGATCTTGCCTTAATTACTTTAGGTTTTAACTGCCTGGCACAGGGACAGGACTTTCCTGATTTGAACCATCTCATCAGAAGTTAAAACTTATCTGGAGATTGGAAATCTGGGGATGTGGCAAAGCCCCGTGGAGCTCCCTGGTGCAGAAGCCGGCCGAGGGCTGGCATCTTGCTCCCCATCAGCGGCAGCTCTCCCATGAGGCACAAACCACCATTTGCAAACCCAGGACCAGGCCCCTCTTCTGGAAGAACATCCCTGGGATGAGAGCTGGAGCTACAGGAAAATCCTCCCAGTGCTTGCCCCTCTCCTCCAGACCCCAGTTCTGCAGAACCAGCAACCCCACTGGAGACCTGCACCTCCTGCAGCTGGCAATGCCGCCACGGTTCTCTATTTTTTGTGCAGCAATGCTATTGCCATTTTAAGCTGAAGCAGGGACCTGTAAAAATGAGGTTCTTGGTTTAAATTTGTGGTCTATAAAATCTTAAAGATCCGCTCTTCCTTTATAGGGAAAGAAAACCATTTTCTTCCTTATTTTATGCACTTTTCTCCTTTCAAATTTTTATTTCTGCAAAATCAGGTTTTGTCGCCTTTACTTAAATTCAGAATGAGTCCTTGGACTTTTAGCTTCGGGGTGATATCGAGGCTTGGCTCATAATATTTGAATGGAAATAGGATCTTTAGTTTCTTTTCCTATTCATCTACATCATGGGGAAGGGTTATCCAGAAAGCTGTAAGATCTTAGATGAAGCCGGTAACATTTTTTATAATGTAGAGCTTGTCTTTGCACAGATTATCAGCGTCACTTAAGATTAAAGTTATAAATGAAAGTGTCAGATATAAACAATCCTCTGTTCTTCTGGCAGCTTCCTTCAGTCCCAGCGGTGTGTTTCAACAGACAGGACTGACTGTGTACATGTGCCCACCTATTTATAAACAGCAGTAGAAAGATACGATCATATTTACTTTATTTTCTTATACATTAATGCGGTGGAGGTTATTTGAGGAAAACATGAAAGATTTTCTTGTCTGCAGCGTAATTTTGTATGTCGTGTGGCAATTTCAGTTGCTGGATCCATTTCCTCCAATTAAGAGGGAGAGCAGTGACATACTAAAATCTGAAACTCAGCCTGATTTGCAAATCCTTACCTTTATGTTATGAATTCGCATTTAGTTTTAGTAGTTTTTGAGGCAATTCTAACCTAATTAACTTTCCCTCTCTCTCCTTCTCCCTCTCTTACTCCAAAGATTCCCTCACACACGCACGCTTTGAATGAAGCAACAACTCAACCACACAGATGAGCCCCACGAAAACCCAGGACCCTCGTTCATGATTTGACCTTGGCAGATGCGACCTGACACGTAGTCTTGTCTAAATCACATCTCAGTCCCTCAGGCTGCAGCTCCCCCCACCCTATCTTCATTTTGGATGCTGAACTCCACAGCTTAAATCTTGAACAAGCTGTACTTGCTCCGATGTTCTGCATTCCCCGGCTTCCTCAGCAGCTGGCGGGGACTTTCGCTTACAGCCGGTGCTTGGAAACAAAATGCTCAATACGCTCCTTGTTTCCTAAAGCTCCAGCGAGGTGCCACCAGCCTGGTGACAGCGCCGAGGAGCCGCTGGCTGCACCGCAACACACCTGGCTCCGCTCCCATGGCTCTACCTGGGCGTTTTTCCCCCAACTTGGTGACTTTCTAGGGCTGGCCCAGGAGGCTGATCTATAGTTTTTGACTGCGTTATTAAGGTCACTTGGCGTGGCTACGAGACTCTTTGTGAGTGTTTGCAGGGAAACCCATTTCCATATGAATTATGAAAGTTTATGACAACACGACTGTAATTCCTAAGTTGTTATGACAGCAGCATACTGAAAGAAAACACAGAGAAACCAGGGTAATAAAACTTGCTGGTAAGGGAGTGGACTTGTGAGTCCTGGAAAGAATTCTTGTCCAAGGATTATTTATGATCGTTACACACAAAAATATGGTTTTTTGCATTTTTATTGCCAGCAAATTACTTTTAAACCCACTAGGGAGCTAATAATTTTTCCTTTGTGGCCATGCCGCTTCAATTTGTTTTCTTGTGTACGCCTTTTTGTGATCCATTAAGCCATCACTTTTGATTTATAATAACTATAATTATTTCTAAATAGCCTGGATGTTAAAGGGTTAATTATCCTTTGATTTCAGCTGACAAAATCTCCATGACAGTGATGGATTTCCAAGGGAGAATGGCTGGTGGTGCCTGGGCAGGTTTTTCTCTCCTTTGCTTTAATGGTGCTAACTACTTCTAATGGGGAGCACAATTATTTATGTTCTTCGGTAGCTTCTCATTAATCTGACAGGGCACCTGGTGGAAGATTCCAAATTCCTTGGCTTCTTCATTAGCATTGCCTGTTCTACAGTGCAAAGCTATTGAGGTGGCTTAGTTCAGAAAGGAGCATCTGAATCAGATTCCTTCAGAGGAGAAAAGGAGTGTGCAGCTCTGGGCAGCTCCAGGGAGAGGGTGGGAGCAGGTGTATGGCTTTAGGTGTTGTTTCTGCTGTGCCACCTTGGAAAGACCCTCCTGGTGCCACCCAGGCAGGAGCTGCCTGCAGGGATCAAAGCCTGGTGGCAGGCCTCCTGTTACTGTCCCTCCTGGTGCCCTTCGCCTTCATCTGGTGCTCCCTGGCCCCAAGTAGCAAATGGATGGAAACGCTCGTTAGATTTTGGCAATCGTTGGACATTTTCGTTACCGGTGTCAGTGACAAAGCCACCATAGGACTGATTGCGGGTCTGATGGTTAATGCAGCAGTTTGTTAGAGATGGATTTCCTTTACAGATTTTCAAAGCCTTATTTTTGGAAAAGCTTTTTTTGATCTTGGGTTAGCTCCTGCTCTGCTCTGTTACAGGCTCCTCCTGTGGCTTTGAACAAACGGCTTTGCTCTTCTGTGCCTTAATTCTGTACTCGTAGAACAGGGCTAAGGGTGCTCCCCACTCTCAGCTCCAGGCTGCGGCCGTGGCCAGGGGTTTAAAGACGGTGGCACTGGGATGTGAACGGCTGAGGTGGCCACACCAAGGCAGAGACAAGAGGTACAAGCAAGCACAACCCTACTAAACTAGTGAAATACTGAGACTACAACCCAGGGCTCTCTAACTGGAGTCATTCTGTAAAAAAACGAGTATCCTAAATATGCTTAACTGCTTATTTAATGGAGATGAAAAAAAGTTACTTATCGAAATTCAGTGACTGTTTACTCAATATGGGACTGTAAAGCCTTAAAAACATAGTCTTAATAATCCCCTGGTATTTAACTAATGTACAATAGCGTGTGCTATTACATCCCAATTAAATCCCTATCTGAGACACTTAATTTAAAAGGAGGCTATAACGAGCTCCCGATCATTTGGCTCCCCAGCCAGATCCATACGATCGGGGTTCCGCGCGTTGGTGGGTGGCAAACGCATCCTGGGGCAGACGCGCCTGTCGCGCGGGGCTCTGCCTGCGCCAGGGCTGCCTGAGGGGCAGGGACGGGCGCTGCTGCCCGGCAAGACGGTGACCAGTGACCCTGCGGTGCCCTCAAGGCCCTGGGGCAGCACCTACCCTGCACAGGAGTGTGGCTGAGCCAAGGTGCTGCAGGGGAGAGGTCAGACCATGGATATTTTATGCTTCTGGATGCCAGAGCTCTCCAGGGACTGGAACACTCACTGGAGCCTTTGGCTCCAGGATGCTCTTCAAAGCACCAGCCCATAACAGCAGCTTTGGCTTTATCGCTGCCGTGGGAAACAGCATCAGGCCAGTCCCCAGCTGGAGACACCACCAGCTCTGCAGCCCCTTTTGGCCAGAAGACCTGGTTGAAGGAACAGTGTTGGAAGGTCCACCCAAGGCCCAAATATTGTGAGATGTTTATGGGAACCTTAGAAGCCCTGCACTGCTGCCTCACTGGTGGGTGTCTGCACAGCACCCAGCCTTCGTCTCTGCTGCAGTTGGGAATCATCCGACTGGCAGTGACATGGCTGTATTGTCACCCTGCCCTGTGCCAGGCTCTCACGGGCAGGCGGCATTGGGAAGGGCCCTCAGGACACCCATCTGAAGACAGCTGCTCACCATCCAGCCAAGTGACTTCTCCCTGCCTCTCTTTAAAAGCAAAAAAATAGTCCAAGCTCCCTTTAATTCAAGCATGTTTGAAATAGGAAGTGACAATAGCTTTGTGCTAGCTCCACAGCAGGATGCGATGTTAATTTGTAGGAGTGATTTTTTTGTTGTTGTTTTTTAATTATCAGCTTGAGATTCAAAACTGAGGAATCCAGGGACCCCACGAGGCATGCCTGACCGTTTCAAGGATGGAGTTTGTTTGTTTATTCAAGTGCTTAAATATAGCTCTTAATTGTGTGGCTGATACCACAGTACAGCGCAAAAAAAAAAGGCAGGATATGAGCCTGGCATCCAGGAGCCTCAGGTCGGATCCCAGCTCTGACAGAGACCCTGGGTAGCCTTAGGCAAAATACTTCAGGAAAATACTGTTCCCATTTTACACATGGTGGGCAGGATGCGGGAGAGAGTAAATGCTGCTGAATGCTGTGGAAAGGATGCTCTGACTGGGGTGAACCTTAGGTCACCCTCGAGTGTCCCCGATTCTGCTCAGGCCTGTCCATTCCTGGCATGCCCAGAGGTCAGGGCTGGCTGGTGCACGGTGTCCAACAGAGACCCCGGACAACACTGGGAGAGCCACGACACGGGACAGAAAGACACTTTCACCTGTATTTTTGTGTAGAGCTGCCCTTTGGTGTGTAACCACCACTTCCATCTCCCCCTGAGTCCAAACACATCTGGAGAGAGGGAGGCTCACAGGTCTATACAGCCTGTGTGCTGTGCTGGGGGGTCCTACCCCGTCCCGCACCGCTGCTGACTGCTCTGGTGCAGCGATGCTGGAGGAGGAGAGGAGAGGAGAGGAGAGGAGAGGAGAGGAGAGGAGAGGAGAGGAGAGGAGAGGAGAGGAGAGGAGA